>JAOUZG010048650.1:27198-69148 GCA_026289955.1 Argiope argentata | reverse complement strand
AAATTTAATTTCATGAAAAATCCATTTTGGCTTTCACGTAGATTCAAGCATTTAATTCAATTGTTGAAAAAAAAAAAAATCAAATGAAATCTTTTCAATGAATCTTTTTAAAGAAAATTTATTCTGTCAAGAAAACATTCCAATGAGGGCCTTCCTTCAGGCTCAACCAAAAATTCTTTAAAAAAAAAATCATTAGTGATAGATTTTTTATTTTCTTTAGACTTCCTTATAGGCAATACAAATGATTTACCAGTACCATTTTTTATCCATCATGAATCATGTAACTTAACAAGAAGTTCTCATTCATTAAAAATCTTCGACACAATAACTGGTTGATAGTTTTACTCTAGTTCTATTTTGGACATAAAATTTAGTTTATAAACTAACTGAGTAAGAGTAAACAATACCAATTAAAGAATAAGAGTGAAATGCCACAGACTTTATCCTTTACTAATATGAAGAGAGGATCGTCATCAAAGTAATCAGATTAAATGGATATTATTATATATATATTTCATTATTATACAAACTAAAAGCACAATAATGATTACAAACGGAATAAACAGTAAAATTAAAATGTGTATTAAAATATAATTTTAATTATTAAGTAAAAGCCTCCATTAAAAGGAAAAAAGTAATTTTAAGAACGCTTAAAAAAACATTTAACATAAAAAACTTTTTAAAAACGTTAATATTTTATTAAAATAAATCTTACCTACTTCAAGTTTTAGCGTCTTCATCTTCATCAGAGGAGTCATCAGAAGAATCAGAATCATCATCACCACTTTCATCTTCATCAATACCAAAATCAGACATTCGGATTAATATCATCTCGTCAGATGAATACAAGCATTTTTTACACTTCTCAATGCGGCATAATTTCACAGAACAATTTTTCATGTGTTTCTTTATGAGATGTTCATGCATATTTTCAGTAACAACATTACATTCTTTACAACGCTTGGGAACAGAGTCATCTGCAATCTTTTTAGGTGGAGGTTCAGATGCAGAATCATCAGTAGGACGCTTCGCAGAACCACTATGAACATTATACACATGGCTCTCAAACAATCTATAAAGTGTAAAAGTGGCAGTGCAAACAGTACATTTATAAGACAAATGAGCAGGTTTAAGAGTTACTTTATGGACCTGAGTCATGTGAGATACTAATTTGTATGTAAACACAGCACCACATATGATACATCTTCCTCCATCTTGATTTTTGTTGGCCATTTCTTGCATATTGGTGGTAACCAAACCATGAGCACCAAGTAAATGCCGCTCAAGTCCCTGATCTGTAAAAAACCTCCACTGACATTTTTGACAATTCAAAGGGGGTCTACTTACAAGCATTTTTGGGTGAATTTTTACTTTATGTACCCAATTCATATGTGTCCTTAATTCCTCAAGATCTTTGATGTAGGCATCACAAATTTCACAAACAACAAATGTATTGCCAGAACTACCTTTAACAACTTGAGACGGAGGAGTGTTCAGTCGTTGATAAGGTGCAGCTGGCCTCAGCTGCCTTATGTTCACATTCACAGGTAAACGAGCTTGTGGTTGGCCTAATAGCCCGGTAGATCCAGCCATATTTGTAAACAAAGCAACAGGTTGAGGAGGTCCAGGCTTTGGTGAAACAGTTCGATTTGAGGCAGTGCTAATTGGAGTTAAAGTAACATTTCTTATTCCTCCAACTGGGGTGGTTCGAGGAAGGATTGAGGTTCTAGAAACAGGTGTTATTGATATACCAGCAGAAGCCAAATGGGATGCTGCTGATGTAATATTGCTATTATATGGAGGCCCACGAGGTCTTGGGACTTGACCACGTATAGTCTGAATTCCTCTTGGTTGAGGATACCTCACAACAGCTTGCATTTGTTGAATTGGTGAACCTCTTGGTCTTGTTATTACAATACCAGGAGGTAATTGTATATTAGATGCAGCTGATATTGGAGGTAGCTGAGTTTGATTTTTCATCAACTGTTTCATCAAATTGGGATTTTTGGAATCATCAAAAGCATTTGGAACTGATAATTTATTTAACACAGATGCAAGTTTCTTCCTTGCATAGGCACTGTTGGCATCTTCTAACATGGGTTGTCTGTTTTTGGCTGAAGCTGAGTTGAGTAGCAGTCTTCTATGACCAATTACATCAGCTATTGTGACTGGTTTTGTTGTAACACCTGGAAATTCAAAATCAAAAGGAGGTGCCAAATTCTGTGAAGGAATAAAATGCTTACGGCAACGATTCATATGACCATTAATTTTTGTTTTTAAATTTGTTTGAAAAGAACAAAATATACATTCATAAAAAGGTATTTCTGCTTCCATTATTGCCTTTTTCCCATGCATAGCCTCAAAATGAAATTTTATCTGCTCAGGGTCTCTAGTCAAAAATACACAAAAGTTACATTTAAATTCTCTTCTTTGACTTAAATGAGGAGTCAATAAATGGCCATCCATAACTAACAGAGATTCAGTTTTGTAATTACACTGTCTGCACTGTCGAGTTCGAAAATTAAAAGCTGCATTGATTTCTTTTAATTCGTTATGCCGCTTTTCATGGAATTCAACTGTTTTTTCTAAATCCTCTTCAGTTGCTTTATTTGATTTTAATTGCTTTAATTTAGAACGTTTCATATCCCTGTGATACCATTCTTCAACCCTACTCATACCTAAATTGATAAGAAATTGCCCAACTGAACTCTGAAAGAAATTTTTTTTGGAAATCACATTTGGTTTAGCTATGGCAGAACTGTCCCCATTGTCTTTTTTCCCTTCTCCTGGTTTTGGAAATTCGTCACTCTCTTTTATAAGCAAGGGAACAAGTAGAGAAGGACTTTCTATAATGACTTCATTTTCAGCAAGAAGTAAAGTGCCAGTATGAGGAAATTTTACAGGTTTGTATTCACCAGCTTTAAATCCATTGATTTTTTCTTTTAAAGAATTATAATAAGGAAATCCTGCAGTGAGACTAACATCACCATCAGAAGAATTATATTTGGGAAAGTCGGCAACAACTGGTTTAGACTCAGTTTCATCTACATTTATGATTTGAATATCTGGGTCATTTTCAAGTTTCTTCTTAGTTACACTGATAATTTCAATGTCAGCATCATAATTAGTTTCCTTACTTTTGCTTTCATCACCACTATTTTTCTCTTGATTAACTTTTATACCATCCACTACTTTATCAAGAACTTCCAAACTTTTCGTCTCGCTCGTGCTTGAATTCTCAGAACTCGTAGATTCTTTATTTTCATTTTCAACAATTTCCACAGAATTATTCAAGTCAGCAGAATTATTTTCTGATTCTTCAGGAGCAATACAAATTACAGGAGAATGATCAGGCACAGTTATTTTTTCATCAGAATCTGTTACATCTGTTGTATCACAATTTTCAGTATTTGTATCTCCATTACAATGTTCCTTATCACCACGTTTTTCTACATCATTCAATTTAATTTTTTTAGTATTATCAGATTGTTGAGTACTACTTAATTCTGCCTCAATATCAGATTGTTTCCGTTTACTATTCATTCTCTCTTTATCAGATACATCTGTAAGAGATGCATTTGATTCATCATTAATATTTCTAATTACATCATTATCTGAATTTGACCCATCTGCTTCTCCATTAACAATTGATGAGTCCTTTGATCTTGCACTTCGAAGTCTCTGTGATCTACGTCCATTCGAACAGTTGATATCATTGACTTTGGAATTGGGCACATTTTCATGATTTTCAGCATCTTCTTTGATTTGCCATCTTTCATCGGGTTGGAAATCAATACAAGGTTTGCCTTTATTAACTTCTTCATTGCTACCATTTTTTCCTATTTCAGTTTCAGACACTTTTCCTTCTGAATCTACACAGCTCATGGCCTAGGCTGAAAAAATATAAAAATAATAGCTAATATAAAATAAAATTGCTATGGTTTTGAGTTTTTAATTAATATATATATATTATTATCACTAAAACTTAAAATTAAAGCATTTTTACATAAAATAACCAAAATTACACTTCTTCAACCTAAAAAAAATGGTATCTAATGTGGAAAAAATTCTTACATTTTCTAATTTTAATGAAGCACACTGATTATCTAATCAACTACATAATTTATAAATTGATACTAGCGGAGCATATCATTTAAGACACAATTATTCAAAATAATAATAATAATAATAAAATATCTATAAATGATGAGGTTTTCCTCTTCTCCTTGAAGGACAAACAGAGGAAAACTTCTTTCAACCAAATTTCGAAATCCCAACTCATTATTTTATTGTGCAAATAGGAATTCTATAACTTTTAATTCAAATACCATACATACACTTTAGCGGAATCAGAATTTGAAAAAGTGCCTTCTTTCATAGTATCATAGGGTGCAAAGACAAATTTTCTTAATAAATAAGCATATTTAAAGAATAAAAAAAATTAACATTAACATGGTACTTTTTGTTATAGAACCATGAGCTAGGATGCAATGTATTCAGTTTCGTATTTTATAAAATATAAACATAAAATACTTGGTAACATCTGAATATGTGTTACTGATATTGAAATTAAGTTATTAATAAATGTTTTTCATGCAAAGTATTTTCAAAATATTCTATTATAATTAGTAATATTTTTAAAAAACACTATACCAATAAATATTTCAACTACTAATAATAAAGCTTCAAACCTAAGAAAATAAATATTGGTTTCAAAAAAAACATATTAATTTCATTTAATATGTAAATAAAAATTATACATTTTTAAAAATTGTCCAAATTCTCATTTAATTCAATTTTCTGTTTAATAATTTTTTTTTTCCATTTCATCAGATTTTGCTAATAATGAGAAATCTTCGACTTGTAAAAGTGCATTAGTTTTACTTTCAATATAAGATATTTCCTTTTCTTAAAGAAATTTTATTTTTCAAAATTTTAATTCTATTAGGTTATAGACAGTAATTTTTTTCAGTCATCTGTTCCTCAATAAATAGACAATACTTTATGATCTAAAATGCATTGAAGTGATTTTAACCGAAGTTCTCAATAAAAGAATTATGAACCCACCCTTGCATATAAAAATTATAGAAGTTGAACAAGACCATAAAATTTGCAAGTATTCAAATTTTTCCTTTTAGAGTCATGCAGACGAGCACTTTATACACCTTAGCATGCTAAAGAAAAACAAGTATGAATTTAGCCTATTTAAAATAACTTGCCTCTTTCAATTATCATTGTTGCATTTTTGAGGTATGACATTTACATGCATATGAAGATACAGAACAATGGATAGTCAACTTGTTCATGGGTTAGTTCAAAAGTTGATACTGATACTATGTATTTTATAAGTTAAAATTTTGTGACAAATTTTACAATAAAAAACTATTAATTGATTTTATTTGCATTTTGGTTGAAACCTATAAATTCAATGTTAAAGATAGTATATAAAGTTTCTTTTTTCTAGATCGTTTTTGCATTATCATTTTTACAAATAGATATAATTCCAAAAATGCATTTTCCGGGAGTCAAATACATAGAGATTGAACACGAAATTTTACCCTAATTTTTCTGAAAGTTAAAATTATCTCCTTTATGAAAGAAAAGAAAAAAAGAATTTTATTAGCATTAAATTTTTATACTTTGACACGAGTTACAAATGAACTACAAGTATTTTGAGAAGCACCATGGACATTTTACTTTAATTTTAGAAATTTTGAAATATCAGATGCCAAAAGTGAATTAAATATACATTGCCCAGGCATGTTAAAAAGTTCTAAAATGTTTTATATTTGCAAACATTTCTTGTAGTAAAATGTATTTTAATAAATTGGTAATTTAGTAAATCATGAATAGTAACGTTGAAATACTACTACAATTGCTCTAAACACAAAAAATTAGCGTAGGAAAGCATATAACAAAAAATTGAAGTCACTTAAAACAATCTTTCACGATTTTACATAAATAGATAAAACTTTGTGTAAAAAAAAGAAGATATTCGGTCCCTAATTAAGTAAATAAGGGACAGTCAACTAAATGAAAGCAATATTTTTCTCATATTATCAGTATTTTCCAAATCGACTTAGCAGACTTTTGGATTCACTGAGACCCACAGACAGATGAAGGATCAGACAATCAGGTAAATCTAATGTGGTTCAACAATTTGGTAAATTATTTTACTTTCAGGGGGGAAAAAACAAGGGATGGAAGAGAACCTTTTATACAAAAAAATAATAATAAGTATTTTAAGGCTCTTGTATCAAAACTAATAAAAATATGAAATTTCAAAAATCTTTTAATTACTCTATGCACTCTGTCATGTTAAATAATTCCTTTACTGTTTCATAGTAAAATTTAAATGCATTTACATAGCAATTATTTTCAAAACAAATGTGTAATTTTAACTAAAACACTTAAGCAAGTAGTAATCTGTAGGTTCAGTGTCAAGACTTTGTAGTTGAATCGTTAAAGCTTCTCAGCATCTAAAGAAGTTCAGCTCTAGCGCTGAATGATTGTTTTTTTTTTTTAAATTCTTCTAGTTTTCAACTTCCTTTTTGGTTAATCAACGTCAAACATTTATATAATTGATAAATATAATAACACTAGCTACCTTTTGTAACCAACCACATCAACAGGATTATTGACTGGGTTTACTTTCAATTAAATCTCTAAAACATAATTTTGTATTCCTAATTTTTATCATTTCATTGATTCTTACAGGAAAATATTTCTAAGCATCAAATTTCATCAGAGTTCAAAATATTATTACTTAATATCAATTCATTTTAATTGTAATAATTTACAAGAACCTTATAACACTCAAATCCAATGGACATCATAATGAAAATTAAAATTATAATTCTCATGGTAATATATATCAAAACTTCACTTTCTTATTACATAATAGAATTCTTTTTTCTTATCCCTACAATTAAGTATTTAGCAGCAAGAAGGAAAAGGTTAACATTTTAATTCAATAAAACCTGTGGTTAAAAAAATACTTTTTTTTAAATACCAAAATTCAGGAAAAAATTTCTACAATAATTGAATTAAAATCTTTAAAATAATATTTTTTTTAATATTATAAAATGATGTAAAGATCATTTTCATGCTATAAAATTTCTAGTAGTTATTACAAAAGAAACATTAAAACCTCACTTATTGCTTAGTTTGTTAAAATTTAAATTTTTTAAATCCCTCCTAAATGTACATTTCCAATGTACACTTATGACAAATTTGTCAATCTAGAACATATAGGTGAGTCTCAAAATGCCAACACACACACATACTTTCTGTTTTTTATTAGTCGAGTATGTAGTAATTACATAAATAAATTAAAAACATGGTTATTAATAGAAATCAAATTTTATTATTTGACACAAAAACAACATCAGGATGCATTTCATGCTTAACTTCTACACAATATTAATTAATTGCTGACCATGCATGTATGGCTATTAAATACTATGATTCTAGCCTCAATATAATATTTTTCAAATATGGCCTTATATGTTTCTTTATTAATTACCTGTAACAGATATTTCAAGAGAAAGTACCTATTGCTATATGCTTTCTCAAATAATGAACTTATGTATGTTTTTTTTTTCAAGTAGTTTGAAAATATTTTTAAATCAATGTTTCGTTTTTTGATACTGATGACAACTTGTATACTAATTTTAATATAGTTTATTTAAGATTTGTTTAAATGTATGCATATTATATAATTAATTATTTAGTCTATTTCTATGATATGCCTAAAAGGAATGCATATTCATAGCAGTAGTGGAAAGATTTTTAATAGTAAGCTTCAAAATGGATGATTTCCTTCAATAATAAATCTTGGGAAACATTTCTCTAAGTAAGTTTTTATACAACAAAAGTTCAATAGTTAAGAAACAAGAACTGCTACAGAAATTCTTTTACAATATAAATGCAATACTTAAAACAAATTTTAATTCTAAAGAGCCAAAAATTTTCAATTTTACTTTAAAAAGCTATCACTATACCTTTTCTTAATGAGCAATTCCAAATAAAAAGAAAAATATATTAAATCAAATGTTTTTGTCAAAATACGGAAAAAGTGAAGCCAGAACCAGATAAAAACCAATTGAGAAAAAGGAATGAAAAATAAACAAAGATAGCAAAAAGAAGCCTTATAAGAGAGAAAAATGCAACACAGTTAATGTGAGCTATGCTTGGTATGTGCTTACAACAGCCCTGCCACCACTAAATTCAATGGAAGATTTTTTTTGTTTTTATCACCAGCAATTGCTAAGTGAGTGAAACTCTAATAGATGAGTTCCCAAGAAAGCCAAACTAGAATATTTCTTATTTATTAACTCATTGGTTTTCTACTTTTTTATCTATTTTATTATTTTCCCCCTCCATTTTCATTCTTCAATCAGCTTTTAGTGCAGGAAAATTAACAAATTTAAAAGGACAAACCAAAATTTTTAATAAATTTCAGAAGATACTGCAACTTAATAAGGCTAATTAATAAGCTACCACTTAGTTCGCAGCAAACAGTTGCATTAAATTTCATTACAGAAATCTTATATTTATATTCTGCTTACTGAAAATATAACAATAATTTATTATCAACATAAATGCTTCTACCATGGTTTTAATAAAAATCTTAATTCAAAAGCTAGTATTTGATATGTCAATAGTAGAAAATTTTAAGTTCTCCCTCCCCTTTAACATATTCAGAAACTTTTCAAAAGGATTAGAAATTGGTAAACTGATGTGGGATTGGAGGAACAATTTGATGTAAGTATTTCCTGTCTCAAACATTGCTCAGAATAGAAAATTTTGATTTTCAATTTAGATAAAGTTCAAAATTATTTGCATTTCTACACTTTTTAATATGTCATAAAATTGAATGTTTCTAAATTTAGTTTTAGATTTTATTCATATTGAATAACCATTGGATTAGTTTATTTTGATTTTCAAATAGATATACTTTGTATTAGTCATTATATAAATAAAGGAGCCAAATAATAACTCCTCCAAAGTCTGAATTCCAAAAGTAGTAGAAAGTAGTCCCAAAATGAAGCTTTCTTTGGAGTAAAATAGATTTCAGCAAACAGAATCCTATTAGAAGCATAAGCAGAGTTACATATTGTTTGAATACTAATAAACAATATACGTGCTTTTTTGATTACATAAATAGAATTCTGAAAGTTCCCCCACCACTTTAAATTACCTGATACTGCTCTCATCACTTAAATTAATATTTTAAATTGTTCTGTTTTATTTCTTTATGTTTAATAGGTAGTTTAATTAATGATTAGACAAAGCAAGATTTCATTAAGCATTGGCCAAAAAATAATGCAGATATTGAAGATATTTAAATCATCTGCAAAAAAAAAAAAAGTACTTTTCTGTTTTTTCTATCAAACTTCCTATAATAACAGAATGTTTTATTTTTTCTAACCTGTAAATAAAGAGCAAAGAACTCTTTGCTTTTGAATGATATAGAATATATTACATTGCATGATGATATTAAATAACTTTTATAACAAATAGCTTTTATAATAATGCCTTCAAAAATAGCAAAATTTATTTTTATACATATATTTTTAAACTTATCAACGTACTAGAAAATAAGATCTTATCTACTATAAATTTTTACTCTAAAAAATGTATAAAAACTATATTTTCAAGAAAAAAAAGTTACTTTTTTATACAGTTTCGTTAATTTGGGTAACAAATCTACAGTTTATAACAATAAAGAAAGCCAATCATTTATCTGGGAACATATATAATTGTGATGTCATTGCAAATTACACTTTCCAACTTAAAAAATAATGACTTTTCAATTTTATCACATTTGTATATCTCAGTCCCCACCCCCTTCCTTCCAACTGGAGTTATATTCTGAACACCATTGTTTGGCTCATCTCAAATTTCAATTGCTTTCCACAATAGAAAACTATAAGAATCTCTACAACTTTTAAATTTCTTTTCTTGCACTTAACAAAAGTTTTTAAGGGGAGGGGGGGGGGCAGGGACATCGAAATAGACTCAAATATTATTCCTTGTGAATCTATCAAATACGGAGGATTCTAATTAAATGCACACATATCCCTTATTTATTAAATACATGGGTTAATAACCGAAATTTATGAAACAGATTTCAAAGCATGTTCTTAGTTCTTATATTAAAAGAATGCCTTAAAATCATATAAGAGTTACTTACTTAATTAGAACCTAATTTTTAAAAAAACAATAGCTTTAAATTTTTTAACTATAAAGTAACAATAACACCAAATTTCAATAAAAAAAATTTTCTCCATATTATACACTATTAATATAATTTTTTCCTACATGGAATTTAAATGTTAGGCAAATTCAAATATTTCATCATTGTAATGAACAACTTATTATCTTTATTCATTTGCCTTGTCAAGTGCTTACTATTTCCTGTTAATTTATTTTTTACAATTTCATGATATTTGGTTATCCAAAATAAACAAGAAAATGTATATAAAATATAATTTATAGTGTCATATATTGATAACTTTTGTAGCTGAAAATAAATTGTACACCTTTCATCTTAATATTTCTTTGCATGAAAAGGCACCTTAACTATAAAAAATAAATTAATAAGAATTTTTTATTTCATTAACATTTGTTAATTTTTATTGTAATTCAAGGAAAATTGCTTGCTGAAGCATGCATACTGAAAATAAAAATAACTACAGAATTAGATGGAACAGGATAATCAAGAAGTAAAATTTAATATTTTTACACAGGGAACTTATTTAAAATATTAAATTTGTAATAAAAAGTTCTGCACAACTTTAACCTCAACTTATAATAGAAACCAACATGTATTTGTATCAGCAAACTATAAACCATTGGTCATAGAGAGGTAATGATAAAGTTCACTTTTGAAGCAAATTATTTTTAAAATCTTAAACAATTATAAATGACAGCATTTTAGAGCATTTTTTCAGTTAATTTTGAAACATAATGACAACCTTGATTTAAAAATTTGAATCTAAATAAAACTGGTTTGGTCTTTAATAACTATTCTTGGATTTCTAATAAATATTTAAAATTGAATTTTAAATGATATTTGTAATTGTGCTTTTCACAAATATAATGAAATTTAAACAAATATTATTGCTTCAACATATTATTTAATTCTATATTTATTCACATTATTGTAAAATTTTCAGTCTAAAATTTATTTTCCCCCATGTTAAATTACGTATATGCACTTTAAGTATCTGCGGAACTATTAACTTATAAGAATGCTTAGATGTTTGTTTACAGTTAAAAAATTTTTTTTAATGTTTTCTTATAGCAATATGGCCTTTTTATAGTACTTTTAGTTCTCGTATTATTAACATTAGTGTATAAGTAGGTCATTTTTTTACATTATCTAAAAATAATATACTTAAATTAAATAAGATTTTATTATTATTATTTATTGTAAAATTTTTACTCTAAAAATAGCATGAAAATTCTTTATATTCCTAAACCCTGCTTTCTTTTCTAAATAACTTTTTAAAAATTCATAATTCATTTTTTTACCAATTAATTTCTCTAGAACATTTGAATATATAATGCAATATGATTGCATATAATATTTAATTTTATTATACACATTTTTGAACAAAGTATTTGATTTTTCAAATACAATGTTAAAAAATCAGATTACAAATATTAGAAAAAATAAAAATAAACAAAAATAAAAATGTTGGTTCAAAGGCTAACCTAAAAATTTGATCAATTACTCAGGTATTAAAAATTATTTTTTAAACATCTTTTAGCATTTCTAAAAAACATTACTATGAAAAAATAATAAAAATACACAAACATATGTGTATGCTTGTCAGAATTTTTTTTTTCAGTACATGCAGTATTTTCTTCTATAAATCATAGGAACTGCAATCCAAAAAAAATCTAATAAAATTATTACGAGATTCAAGACAACTGCACTACAGTTGCCACCAAGTTACAGATATACCATTCCAATTCAAGAATTTTTATTCTTTTACTGAATTATTTAAAAATTTGTATGGAGTTGTAAATAATCTTAGAGGAGTGTAATCAGAATAATTATTTTGTTAAGTATTACTGATGATTAGAAATATCTTGTAGCATCCTAAAATTAGAACAAAGCAAATAAATATTATCGGAGAGATAATTTTATTATCGGAGAGATATTTTTTTCATAATTGTTAAGAATCTGAAGAAACACTTTGTGTCTTTACTTAGAGCCCCAATGCAATTAGTGTGCATTGTTGTCAATACATGAATGGTCAATAATAAAATGACTGGTCAATATCTATTGACCAGCAAATGTATTTGGCTGGTCAATGAAATTAAACTGAAGAAATGAACTATTCAAACTATTTATGAATCTTTCACATTCATTTGGCAAAACAATCAATTAATTAAATAATTTAGAAATAATCAGAATATTTTAAAATATCACAGGAAACTTTAAAACATGTATCATTTACAGTTTAGCAGTGCTACTATCTCCCCAAAAATTAAATCACAAATTTTGATTTAATTTATAAATAATTCCTTCAAGCAGAAGTTCTAAACATTCAACTTAATAATAGCATATCTACACTACTCTGCTCTAAATTTTAAATCTCAAAATTTAATAGCATTGTTATCTCCTGCATTTTTAAAACATACAATTCTTTCAAAGCACACACACATACAAAGTTTAAAAGTCAAATAACAAAATATTTTATACGTCAACAACCAGTTTCTTCAAAACGCATTGTTCTTTATTCACTATCTTATGCTTATTTGCAATATAAACTCCCAAGTTACCTATTTTAAAAATTAATATTAATCACACATTTTTTGAAGTTCACAAAAATGAAACAGCTAAGGATCAGAAGAGCCAGACTTAACAGAAATATATTCAATTCATTCATAAGATATAATTTCCCATTTCTGAAAATGATTAAAAAAATATTTTTAGAATTAGTTTCAAAATTTTAAATTATTACCAGAAAATAAGTTTAATTTTCCCTACTGTATATCCAGTACAAAATTTAACATAAAAAGAAAAGAAAAAAAAAAAGATGCATGAACTTATTGGATTTAATGTTTACTAATCAATTGAACAATAATTCAAAGGAACTATCCCTATTTTGCAGAAGCAATCCTGGTAAACAAGGATAATTGTCATTAACAACACTGAGGTAGACATTATAATGTCCTATTGGCCATAATACGCTATTAGAACCCTTCCCATAAGAAGATATTCGACAGCATAATGGATATAATCTGTCCCCCATGCTATTAATTTATATGGTAAGGAGGTGATAATTTCTATACTCAAAACTTCTCATTTCAACATTAGAAGTTTTCAGAAACCATTAAATTTTTTACACAATCTTACTTAATTTTAAAGTGAAATTTATAAAACTTCACATTACAGAAGCGAAATTCTGCAACCGAATCCCTAATACTTCCTACAGGAGTCTAAATGGAACATTGAATAGTTTTTAATATTTATAATTCTTTTTATTATTTTCTAATTTATTATTTATCTATATAAATAAAATAACAAAAATATACTTATAATAATAATCATTATATTATAACTCATAGTTAATCAATATTTATTAATAGTTGAATAATGTTTAACTGTTAAATTTTAAGTCAATGTGAAATAAGTAATCAATTTCTCTTTTTTTTCAGTTTCATATTTGAAGACAATAGAGAGTAATATATTTATTATACATCTTAAAGAAAAAGCATTTCTGTAACATTTAACTAAGTTTAAAAAGTCAACTATTACATTTATAATTGAATATTGAAATTTTAAAAAAATCTAAAAGTGTATTGTATGGACAACTGGAAATATTAAAGTCAATATTGATATTCTTTAAATGAAAAAATATCCATTTAAACTTAATATTTACTTGGAATAGTTTTAATAAAATAAATCCAAAATCTGAACGCAAGTCTAAGACAATTAAGAAAACATTCTAAAATAATCATAGAAAATTAAAATTATCAAACCAGATAAGATGTCACAAAAGTTGCGATAGCTTGAGGAATTAATTTCAAATTTTTAAGAAAATTTTGTACTGGAAGCTATGTTTATGTGCATGATTGTACATTAGCATGGTTATAATTTATTACAGATATTTTTTATAATTTGTGAATAGCTTTAAAGTTGATAAGAATAATTTTAATTCCATCTCAAGATATATAATACCAAGTTATTAATTCTATAATGCAATGTTAATAAATATTTTCAACAAAATATACTATTCATTATATCTATTCAACTAAGAAAAAAGATAACAATGAATAATTTATGTTAAGAAAATGTTCTAATAACTAAATATCCACACACACACATATGTATATAAAATCAAGGAAAATTTTTATATAATAGTATAGAGACCTAATTCATTTTCTACAATTAAAAACTCTCTTTTAGAATAATTACTGAAACATTTCTTTACTATAGGTTAATGAACTTATACTCTATTAAGAACTTTAACAGATTCTAAATGTTAAAATGTTTGCAATTTTGAAATCAAATTAAATAATCAGAGACAAATATGTATAATAATATAAATGATATTAAACAGCATGAAGGCGAAATTCATACAATGAGACATACATACTATTGTAACAATTTAAAAAAAATTAAATTTTCTAATGAGTTTTACTTTTAATTTATTTGTGTGGAATGGAATAAAAAATATTCTGTTTTTAATGACAATAGCATAGCATGTTTTCAATCTGAAAACAAATTAATGCTTTTTTGTAAAATTTTTTTTAAAAAATTTAAAGTTGAGCACAATTATTCAGCTATGAAAGAACATAAATAAAATTACTAGAAGTTAATAACCTTCATAATTTTAATTTAAAAAATATGTTCAAATTATATACACATTTAACATTTCCGGCAATAAAATTCTTAAATAAGGATATGATACAAAAAAAAAGTTTCAAATGATTTGTCAGTGACTTTCTTACAGAACATTTAAAATATATTCATTCGGGGATGAAATTTTTTTTTTTATATTCAGGTAGTATGCATTAAACAAATGATTATAAATAAAAGAAAACAAGAAACGCAGGATCAATTAATAAAAAGAGACAAAAAATAAAATAATAACAATTTTTGTTCACAAATATCAAGACCCATATGGTATTCAAACTAAAACTATTCAACTAAAATGCTAATTTAAAAAATATATTTAAAAGGTATCAAAATAATTCAATAATTATCTTAAACTAATAACATCTATAAAATCATAAGTACGATAAAAAATAAAGTCGGAAGTTGTATATAATCAAAAAATAAAATGCAAACTAATGCCATTTCAAAATAATCCAGTAATAATTTATTAAAAATTTCAATCTTAAGCCTAAAATATTTTGACTTGTAACACGGTACATACCACAATTGTCTCTCGTGTAATGGAATATATTTAAATAAAATTTGTTTGACAAGTAGAAATATCGAACCATATATTTGCATATATCGATCAAAATATTTACAGTGATAAAAGCAAAACCTATAAACATAGTGTACAATGCATTTTAACTACAGCAGCAGTGCCACACATTTCTAGTAATCTAGAGATGTACCCTCCCAAGCTATTCGGAAGGAGCGGTACAACGGTACACGGCGGAGGAAAGTGCGCGGGAGAACTCGTGTCTGTGTGGGTACCCAACCAATCCAACTTGGTGGTACTCCAACAGTATAAAATTAATTTATGATGATATGTTATAAACTGCATCCTTACCTCTATGGTAATCCTTAAAAATTATATAGTAACACAACAATATTTGAATATGTCACTAGGTACCGGCGAATTCATATTTAAATAAACCTGCCACAAACTTTCGTCGTTAGTACCAACATGGCGCTTTAACGTCACGTGACCATATTTTTTTTTTTCAATATCGTCTTCTAATTACATTGAATTCTCCAAACGAATAGGAAATCGCTAAACTCGCCACGTCACGAACCCGATTTTCACCAATCCAGATCCAGAAAACCGAACTCGACCCGGATCGAGAAGAGCCGGAAACACATACTCTCAAACCGAAACTACAGATTTGGCGGCATATTGTAAAGCAGTCGTTGAGAACGAGGCTACACATTTGTGAAAATTTTAACACTCAAAAGGGGGGGAGTGAAAAATTATATTTTTAATTTATTATTACAAGATATAATGAGGCACGTTATCAAAATTTTGAAAACAATTTTAACTTTTTACTTCAGTTTCACTTTTTATCAATGATCTTTCTGAACCAAAAATTGATGAATGAATGTATGCCTTTGTTTATACATTAAAAATATGCAAATATATCAATGTACATAAGCATATGTCCTGTTAGAAATGTACATGCCTATTTGCATTTTAAATTTATTTGACATTATATAACTTATTTTACAAAATCAAAATATTTTTTTAAAAAAATTACAGTATTTAAAACTAAAAAAACAAAATAGGATAGTTAGAAAATAAGGTTAAAAAATATATATTTGTGGTATAATTCGAAATATCTAGTAATATGTAATCGTAATATGCTGATATAATATACTATTGTATACTATATACAGTGCTTAGTTAAAAGAGGTTATGTTACAAGTTCATGTAAAAAGAAATGATTATGCTCAGCAGAGGTCGCTTCAAGCGGAGATGTTACGAAATCCAAAAGTCTGTTACAGCCAAGCGGTTCGGTTCATGCGATTATTCCACTTCTTGCGCTTATCGAAATATTTCTGTTTTGTAACTGGCAACAAGTAAAACTTTACATAGCAAAAGTAAATTTACTGAATTTTTAATTTTCAAATTCATTTCAAATCATTAAATTAATGGATCATATTTCGTGTTCCTTACAAAAAATATAACTTTAAAATTATTTAAATTTTTAAAAAAATAATATCTAAATATTTAACATTCTACATCATAATATTAATTCTATCAAATGCATACTTATACTATATCAAATGTACACTTCTAATACTATCAAATAATTAATACTAAACATAGATAAAATATGTTGTAATTTCTCTAAAATGTTATTATAATTTTCAATGTTAAAGGTTCTATTATGCTTATAAAAATTATCTTTGAGTTCAGAATTGAGTTTCTTTAGAACCCTCATATCATATATTAAATTCATTGTATTGTTTTAAAATTGGTTTTATAGAAGCATTTTTTTAAAGTTCAAGCGCATTTATACACGCATATATACACTTATATAAAACAATTTTTTTAGGTATATATGTGTGTGTAAATGCGTTGTAAATAGAATTTTATTTTTATATAGAAATTGTAAAAATCAGATTTTCTACAGTTCCAATAATACGTAAATAGATTACAAATTATTAATGCCAAACAGTTAATAGATAAAGAATTTATTTATAAAAATTTATGCATAATTTTCTAATAACTAAGGAGAAACTGAGTTGGATTTATTACAAATGCACACTTCTGTAATTTAATAATCAGTATTCTTAATAAAATAACAATAAAATAAGTAGCTTTAAGTATATATTCAATTTTATGTTCATATAACAGATAATCAATATTGATAGTTAAAATATTCCTAAACATGTTTTTTTTTAAATACAATTTTACTTTTTTTGGTTTGTTCTACATTCTTACCAAGTTACGCACTGTTTATTTCACATTTATCTTTACAAAAAATACAATAATGAATTAACATTTTTGCTTTTAAATAAATATTAATTCTATTATTAGTTATTATTAACATAAATTATTATAAATAAGGTATTATGGGTTTAAAATTAATCCATTAAAAGTTTTTAATAATTTCCTTTTTATTTTTATTTGGGCAACGATGGCAACAATGCTGCATTAAAAATCAGATAATTATATAATAATTAATTTTTTATTGATATTGAGAAATAATTCTTTTATTGTTAAAAGTAATAATCATGCTATATAAATAATGATCTAGAAGACAGTCATTTAGTGTTATTCCCTTTTATTTTTTTTATAAGAATAAGAATGAATGTCTTGTTTAGAAAAAACTCATCCGAATTGTAATTATGCCCAAATGCGTTAATTCAAATGAAGCATTTGAAAATTGTAAATTTAACACCGATCAATGGTTTTGGAGCAATATGAAAGAATAATTTTGATAGAAATTCAACGAATATCAAAAAAAATTAAAAAATGAAGTGTTACAATTTTTTTAATGTATAAATTAAAATATTAATTTTTTTTGAAAAATTAGTTTTTGAATTGAAGAAAATTTTGTTTGTATATAAGAAAAACGTTATATTGATATAAAGTATAATAATAGTAATAAAAAATGTATGTAAACTAATGTATAAGTATAGAAATATCTAATTATATCTACTATTTATTATTAAATAAATTATATATTTTTATTAATATTTATAACCTATCATAATTTAATATTTTAAACACATGAAGCACTTGACGTAAGGCCATAGTATTCAAACTATTTTTCTAGACACAGTAGTCAAAATAGCGGAAATACTTGTGCTTAAATATTTTTTGAATAATTATTGGCGCGTCTTTCAGAAATAAATAAATTAAGAAATTTCTTCGCAAATACTGAAAATTTCTTTTTGAAAAAACAAACAGAAAAAATTATTAAGAATGACATAACAATCCCATTTTATAATCTTATTTTACACTAAAAATTGATTATAATGAAATAAACGAAGTTTCTAAATACATTAAACTGTGCAAAACAATTCGACAATATTTCAAACGATTTCTTTATCAGTGCATTCCAAATAATAATAATAATAAATTCTCATTTTTTTAAAAAAGGAATGAGAATCAATAATTTAGAAGAATTTTTCTAATGTTTACATTTATATGATATAAACCTAAACAAAATTATTTAAAAAAAACTATTTCCAAATTTTATGTGAATTCGCGGAAGTTATTCGAAGTCATCGGATCACCGAAACAAAGTGATTTGGTTACAAAGATAAAACTGCAAGGATGAAAGGTGATGAATGGATTTTAAATATTATTCCGCAGCTCCTTTCGGAACGAGTGGGAAAAAAATTGCATCTAAGAAATAATAAATTGAAATGTGCTAAAAATGGTTTAAAATGTAGTTATTTGTAGACTAAATTCATAATAGAAAAAAAAATCAGTTACAAATTACTCATTATTTCCCTAAGGTTTTTGTTTCATTCACAAAGACAAAAAGTAAATTTGTTAGCACAATTGATACTCTCATTAGATATATATTAAGCGTTCAGTATTGTCAACTGTTTTAGAATGGTATTGATATATTTATTTTAAAATTTCCAAAAATTTATAATGCTGTTTACATTATTATACCATAGACTTTTGGCAATCAGCTGTGTCACTAAGGATACTGCTTGGTTGACTTCTAATTAAATTTTTTATTCATGCCTTTATGTTCTTGATTTTCCCAAAAGGATATACAATTAATTAAGCGTCATTTTATGACAGACATTGAAGCCGTGTTTTTTAAATAGCCTTTTAAGTGCTTTTTTTATATGAAGCATTTAAAAAAATCAAATTCCATGATATAATTCCCATGACAACGCATTTTTCCGGTTAATCTATATTCTAATATTCACAATAATGTGATTTAACTTTCTAATTCCACATAAACACTACAAAGAAACAAAATCCTTTTCATTAACTTTCATAAAGGAAATTTAAACATTTTTTTTGTTTAAATTTTAACAAAAAGGAAATTTAAACAAAATCCCTTTTCATCAACTTTCATAAAGAGAAGAAAATAGAGCGATTAAATATTTGATTGAACAAAGAAAACAGTCTGGATTTAAATTAATTGAAATTTATTGGAGAAAATAATGCAAAAAAATAATTTTTAATAAAATTAGGAAAATTCCTATAAAAATTTGAGCTATTAAATTCGCATTATTAAAAAGAAAAGTTTTAAAATTTTAAAATGGTGTAAAAATCAGTTTTATGATGCAGTATTTTCGGAAGTTATTGTGAGAAAATGTCAAAATTTTACTTAAATTTTAAATAATTAAAATTTGATATGAACTCCTTCCACGATGCACTATGTCCATCCTCTAAAGTATGTATGGGCCAAAATTTGTTGACATAGGGTAAAAAATCTGTTCTTTAGAGCGTCAGGACAAACATGCATGTTTTTTTTCTTTATTATTAAAAGAAGAAAGTTTATTATTATTATTATTAGATTATAGCAAAAGCAATCTCGATTCCGATCCTTCATATCTTTTCAAAAATAAGTTACCTTTTTATATAAAATTTTATATTTTTGGCTAATTAGAATTAAAGTTTTACGATTTAAAATTTTTGTAAACATCAATTTTATAATACAATGTTTTTAGAAGTAATAATGAAGAAAAATGTCAAAATTATGCATAAATTTTAATTAATTTTTTTAAAAAAATCGCTTTACAGTGCACTATTTTCTTTCTCCAAAGTATGTATGAATCAAATTTGGTAATATAGGGTTAAGTGGTCTAATCTACGGAGTGTCAACACACACAAATTTTCTTCTTTATATTATTATTTGAAAAAGTATTAAAAAAACACAAGTAATCCCGTTTCCGATCCTTCATACATTTTTAAAAATAACTTCCCTTTTTTAATTATAATTTAATATTTTGAAGCATAACAATCCACTCCAATATGTTTTCTTGGCCAATATTGCAAATTATCACGTATTCCACATTCTATGATTCATTAAGACATTATTTTTTTTTTCTGTTTAGCATCTTTATATTGCGTTAGGATCGACAGCTAAGAACTATCCAATATTAAAGCAAATAAAGAACTTTTTTTCAATGTATTTGTTATTTTAATTTTTTTCAGTCTAAACTAATGATATGATTATTGTGAAACTGTATAGTTTAATTTTAAAAAGTGATACAGCAATGCGTTATTATTTTCACCTAAACTCTTGATAAATCAATTATTTTTAACTATAATTATTATTTCTTTGTATCTTTTCTTAGTTGTAAAATTCTATGTCCGAAGTTTGCAAAATATTTCATCAAAATAAATCAAAATTATTTCTTTAAATACACGATATCAATAATTAAAAGCTTCTAACCATAAACAGATTTTTTTAAAATATCAACTGATTGATAATGGTAAATGTACCAGTCAAAACACTTTTTAAATATAAACTTCAAAAATATTCTATTTTCTGACATATTTAAGTTTCTAAATCGTGTATTAAAGATAATGCATATTACAGATTTGTTTCTAAATTTTCAACGAAAGGCAAATTATTTTCCAGTTCAACATTTAAATAATTAGTATGTATTTTATTTTGCAGAGGAATTAACTGTGAAAGTAATGCTAATATAAAAATAGAAGTAAAATAAAAAAAATCACTGTTGTAACTTTTATTATTTTAGTTTAGTGTATCATATGATTATTAGTTTTAATGACATGTTGGTATGTAAGTTATATCTAGACTCTCCGACCCGTCCTAAGGCACGCGGATTTAAACCACTAGAGCTGAATGACAGAACCTCCGCAATAGCAACATTGGCGGAGAGTGGCTGAACCCTAATGGCCACCATCGGTCACGGTACAGCCCTCCCAGTAGGAAGTATGTCCCGTCATCGATGGGAGGAGTCTACCTCCACCTATTAGGGCACCCACCAGGGTGGCGAGATCCAACCATCATGACAGATGCATCTCATCCTCATTTCGTGGTGCCCCGGGGGATAATATTGGAAAATAAAATGAAATATACAATATGATGCTTCCAATTGTATCATTAACTTTAAAAATTATTTATAACAGTTTTAATTCTCTAGAACAGGGGATCTCAAACTTTTAGACATTGTGACCTCCTTTTTAGACTAAGTATTTTGGCGACCCCCCCTCCAATGTTTAAACTCTGTCTAGAGTTTAGACAGAGATTTTGAAAATTTTACATGTACTACAGAGTTCGTAGAGTATGAGTCGGGTCCCTTGACACTTCATCTTTCTCCTTACTAGTATCATCTCATCTCGAAACTGATTGAACCGTTTACAGATTACATCCCAGTTAAGGATATGAGTGGGGATTGTGTGAATAGTCAATCCGTTCAGTGAGCAAGCCGTAACAAAAGCTGAGCTAAGTGCCCCTCATCATGATCAACTTATAGAGATTTTAAGTGATCAGTTAGTTAAAGTAACTTTAAATAAAGCTTATATCGACAAATTTTGGATACCTATTAAAAAGGAATACCCAGAACTGCCCACGACAGCATTAAAAATTTTGATGCCATTTTCTACATATTACAACTGTGAACAAAGATTCTCCATAATGATGAATTTAAAAACGAAATCAAGAAATCGTTTGACACTGAAAAAGTGATGTCGTTTTGTGCCTTACAAAGCTCATTCCAGACATTAAAAAATTGAATGATTCCAAACAAGCTCATGTATCCCATTAACTAATCGAACACAAAAACCTTGTACGCGTATTAAAAGCTTTAAGTGTACTCTTTTTTTTAAATGAAAACTACAGCAATAAATTAATTTTCTTTAAACTTTTCTTCCACATCTCGCGACCCCCCTGGACACATCCCACGACCCTCTGGGGGTCTCGACCCACCTTTTGAGAACCCCTGCTCTAGAACATATCAGCACTAGCCTCTATAGAACTTCACCTAATAGATATGCGACTATCACGAGAGATTGCATTCTTCGACAGCTTGTTTATTCAATTGCACATCTTACATACACACTATGCAAAGTTAATTGATCATATTGTTCGATTTACTATTTCTAGTGATAAGACTCAATTTGTGTAGATTTTTAGTTTAAAAAAACGTATGATTGCATAATTTTATCTAAATTAATTATAATAAAGAATATGTGTGTTGGTGCTTTACAGAGCAAAACGTTGAGCTTAATATTACGAAATGCAGAAAGAATATATTTTAAAGAATGAAAATAGAAAGGAAATTATTTAAAAAAAAATTTTAATCAATACAAATGTTTAAGAAATTTTGTTGTGTTTTCTTGAAGACTTCGGAAAATAGGATTTCTAGCATAAAACTATTTTTACATCATCAAAAAATTCATAAAATGCTCTTATCTATAATAACAATTAAATCGAAGTACATTTTTTTCTCCAATTTTAATAATTTTTCAAAATATTTTAAAAGTGTATACAATTAAATTCATATTATTTCTATAATTGTTGGTTATTAACATATCTGCTACTATTCATGATCCCAGGTTGACGTTTTCCATTAAATATTTTTTAAATATTTAATGAATTAATTTTTCCTTTCGTTTTAATAGCAGTTAAAAGTTTGATTTCAAAAGTAAGCAACGTTGAAAATTTTTTCTAATTTTACAGTTTAAAAAATATATACTCACTTATGTTATAATATTGGACACAAGAAAAAATATATATCATGTCTCTCTAATCATGCTTTCTTATTGTAATAAACAATTTCTATTGAATCTAAAAACATAAATTCTCTCACATTTTACCGTAATCAGGAAATAATTCGATATTAAACAAAACAAAATCGATGCTGAAGAGTTTTACTTATTATCCTTGTTTTTTAGAAAGAAGATTATTGGATTAGTTGAAGTATTATTACCATTCATTTCAGATTAAAGCTCAAATTTTAGGTGAGGGGCAGATAGAGAGAATTTGCATCTGCATAACACAGTGAAACAATTGAAAACAGATGAGGATTAAAAGACTTGACAGGTGCTTAAAGTCGCTAAGCGGATGAGAAGTCGCAAGCCAGGTCGATTTAAAAACTTTATTTTCCTAGTTTTTCTATAAATAAGTTTGTAAAAATACATATTCCATGGATAATAAAATGTAAAGATAATATTTAAAAAATTTATTAAGTGTAATTTTTCAGATTCCAAAATTTCATAACGTTAACTGGTAAATAAAATATTTATTAAGTGAACGTCTGTTTCAATGATAATGCGTATAAGCGTGGATATTGAGGTATAATGGATAAATAAAAACAAATAAAAGAAAAGAAAAACAGTAATAAAGTTATGAAAAACAAATTGTAAATACAGTACACCGACAATATACTACGTCATCATTAACGTCAAGTAGAACTATGACATTGTAGCTGTTATTTCATCTCAAAATTGGTCGATCTCCAAAACTTTGTTTGAAAAGGTAGAAGAATTGAAAATGAAAGTTAAAAAAAATGTCATTGTATATATGTACCTATATATATAGAGAGAGAGGGATAAAGACCGATAGAGAAGTCACGTGATTGTTTCAAACCGGTTTAAACTGGTTAATGACAGATTAATTAAGATAAATAATGACAAAAATAATAACGTTCTCACGTTATAACTTGAATTTTGCGATCGTAGATTTCATTTAGTTTTTTAATTTGAGGATAATTCCGGCATTTTTCTTAAAAGTATCTGTTGATTTCCTCTCATTCATATAGAGAACAAATTTTATCATTTATAAATTTTATTCCATTTGATTATGTGTTATACAGGAGTTAATGTTTTTGCAAATATTTTAGTTAATATATTTGTTTGTATATAAAAGTTAGTATATTTGCATTATTTTTTTAAAAAAAAATGCCTTTGGGAAATGTTTAAATGTTTTCCTATTATCCAAAAGAAAATTCTAAATTAAAAGAGTTTTACAATTTCAAACAGTTGCGATTTACTACGTTTGGGGAAGAAGACTACTCTTATGGCAGCTGTTTCTCGGAAAAAGAAAAAAAACCTAGGTTTGAGAGTGCAACGATGCTTGGTACGGGAATCCGAAAAATGCATTTTTATCAATTAATTGGCTTATTGGCGCCCATATCCAAAACTAGAAATCCTAGGTAGGTTGCCCTGCTGGAAATACGCTATTGTTTTGAACCAATCCAGTTTACCGTCAAATCACTTCAAAATTAATAAAAATGGAACTCGAAATGCGTTGCTAAGCGCAAAACTAGAGAACGGCTCGACCGATTCGGCTAATTTTTATTTTAATATTTTCGTTAAGACACGAGGATGGTTCTTATGGAGAGAAAAATTGAAAAAACTGCGAGAAAAATAGTTAAAACGACACTTTTCTAACTTTCCCGCCAAAATTTTCATTTCCTTCCCCCACACCGAGTAAGATAGCAGGAAGTAATAAATTATGATTTGTTTAGAAAGAAAAACGCGAAGTCATTTGGTTTTCATTCATAGATAACGGGATGTTCAAAAAAGAAAGAAAATAGATGCTTTTATTATTAGTCTGTATGGATATTTAATCTATGTCTGCTCAAAATAAAGTAATAAATAAAGAAAAAAAAAGAATAACAGTGGGCAAAAAGGGTTTGTAGAAAGAAAAGTAGTGAAGAAAAAAGAATAGAAAAATAAAGAAAAGAAGGGGGGCACCATTATTTCCTCTGTGCGCGGCATTTTCCAAGCTGTTTTTAAACTTTCGCATCTCTTGAAAATCAATTGCGTCTTTATTTGTTTAGTGAGTTTACATTTATGAAAATTTAAATCTCACTATTCTATAAAAACGTAGAATTTTAGACCTTTCCCTCCACCATTTAAGTAAAATATCATTTCCGGGACAATCATTGCTCGGATAAAAAGAGAAAGATGAGTAGTACAATGAACAGAACATCTGAAGAAAATTATGCTAAATAATACTATAAATGAGTTATTTGATTATCAAAATTTGTTTGGTTTAAATATATTTTGGTGAAAAACCTGTTATGAGACACAGATACATAAAATATTATGTGAAAATTTTAGAGAGCATTAATACTGGCGAACCGACTGGTCGCCAAAGGCGGCTAGTATATATATATATAAAAAGCAATAGCTAGGATTTCAGAAAACCGAGATCGAAATCTCAAATATCCTTTAAAGACAGAATCTCTATCCAAGAATCAGAAAGAGCGGGATATCTCCCTTCCTTTTTAAACCATTAGAAAAAGATCATGCCAGCTGTCTCCTCCGATCACTCATAAGACGCTCTCCGCCATTAATGATGCAAAATAATTCAATAATATTATGCCATACTAGCTGGAACATTGCTGCCGCAGGAGAAATAGTTTTGGAAATATCGTCTGGAATTTGAAATAGTTGTCTTGTTTAATTAGGAATGATAGAAACGATTATTTTTATTTTCTTCTTAACAATGAATACATTCATTGAAATTGAATGATTTATAAAGTTGAAGTATAATTGTTTATTCTATTTATTTTAGTTTATATATTTTAACTGTACTATGCCTCTGGCCTTCGCGCAAGTGCAAACAATAAATTGACAAAGATTTATTGCCATAGAAAGAATAATATGGACGCGCGTAAAATACGAATTAACAAATATTCATTCAATTCCTACTATTAGTTCACACTCTCCTTATATATATATAGGAGTTGTTTAAATTTTCAGTCTTTAATAAAATAAATTATATTTATCCAATCAAGATCAAATATATTTTTTAAAACTTGTTGTGAATGACGGTTGATGTTAATATAGTTTTCGCAAAAATTAATTGTTTTAATTAGGTTACTTTTTTATTAATTCAATAAAAACTAACTTTACAGACAAAAATCTTCATTTCCTTATCGCCAAATGAGTAAAACTTCAGTTCCCCCCCCTACACTAATGAAGTTAAGTTTAACATGCTTTCGATTGATTTTTTCAAATGATTATGTTTATTTTCTTAGTGTTTGATGCATTTAAAGTTAAAAATTGTTTGTTAATCGATTTTTCGGATTCATTTTAAAGTACTTTTGAATTAAAATAAAACAGAATATAGGAAATTAAAAATTTCCAATCTATATTGCGTTACCCCAACTGGTGCAGAAAATTCAGACATTTTGTGTTGCCACAATTGTCTTTGAATCTTCAATTGACGTTGAAAATTCAATGCTAGTACAATTTTTTGATCAATTATTTATAATTATTGTAATTGTTTGGCTGGGTTAGCCTGATTGGTAGGACGTTGAATTCACATCCTTTGGGCGGCGAGTTTGAACTTGGCAGACTCTCCGTGTGTGGTGGACTTTAAATTTGTCGTGGTCACAAAGTTCTCCATGTCGAGAGTAATACCACTGGGTTTTCTGGGTCAGAGGTGATCGTTCCCTGTTTCAGATCTAAATTAACATCTGTGTATAAAATGCGTGAATGAAGTCCATCCCGTAAAGAGGGTCTGTGACATGTGTGAGCTAGAAATCAGATTTCTGTCTTCGGGTGCTCAGGGGTCTATGCCATCAGAATCTTTATCCCCCGGGGGGCACCTCGTAATTGAGGATGAGATGCTTCTGGTATGGTGGTTGGATCTTGCCAACCCGGTGGATACAATAACAGGGGGGGGTTAGGCTCCCACCTCGATGATGGGACGTACTCCCTTCGGGGAGGGCTGTATCTGGGCCGGTGACGGCCATAAGGACTCAACTACAGTTCCTAAACTTTGCTGTTGCGGCGGTCCGGTCATTCAGTGTCGGTGGTTAATCCGTGTGCCTTCGTGGCGGGTCGTAGAGTCTGTTCTATGACTTACCCTCAGAATCTACTGCACTCCTCCTTCCGTTGTAAAGCGCAACACGAGAACAGCGACAATTGTAATTATTTCATAAAAAGTAACTAAAATCAAATTTTTCTTTGATAACCTAAGTAACCTAATTGATAACCTAACCTTATTTGATAACCTAATTGATTTTAAAAAATAGTTTATTATATTGTTATACATTAGATTTATCTGTAAAATAAAACAATAATTTCCAGTATGCGATATTTAAATAGATATATATCTTAAATTATATTGATGTCTGAATTCATACTATTACATATTTTCTGATAAAGAAATAAACATTTTCAGCAGAATTATAGCAATTATAATGCTGAATAGTAACAAAAATTAAATTAAATCTTAGAGGATGCCTAAAAGTGAATATTGCGGGAATTAAAATGTTACTTTTGAAATGGTTATAAAAGAAATTATAAAGAATGTGAGTAAAATTCCACAAAGAAGCTCAACATAGAAAACAACAAAACATTAAAAGTATCATTTTTCCTACTTTTCATTGAAAGGATTTATCCATAATTTTTAAAATCTATTTCTTGTATAATAAATATTTTCAAATAAAAAGATAAAAGTAACTATTTTTTGAAATGCGGTTGATTCACACTATTACACAAATCGTTTTTGATCTTTTTTTTTAGAACAGAAGATGATCTCTCTTATCTTGCGCTAAAAACTTTCGTAGATTTCTATCTAATTCCAATTAGGTAAAATGTAAATAAAATAGCGATAGAAGAATTTTCACTGAAATATTCAATTTCCGTTTTCAACTTACTATATTTAGAACTGTTCACTGATACAGAAAAATGCTTCGAAATTATTCTTATTTAAATAATCTTACTTTAACGAAGGAAAACAAAAGCATCCGTTTTCAACGACGATGACATCTTTGAGGAGAGAAAGAAAAATCCCCACACTATCCGCATCACTGAAAAAGAAAATTTACTCTACGAAGATATCGAAAAAGAAAAACCACTCCACGAGCGCCGTAAATCGACGACTGATGTAAACAATTCTATTCAAAATTTATCCTTTTCAATGGATAAATAAGAGAGAGAGAATTCTTTTTATGCTTTTAGTACGAAAGATTTTGTCGTTTTGATAATCTTGGTGTTTCTTTTAATTTTTTTTAACATTTTTATTTTTCAGAAACGTTTTGAATATCAGAGCTTTTAAAATTATTCATTGGTATGATATTTTTATTCCTTTTGTTTGATAGCGTTTACACGTTTTATTTGACTCGGTTCATTCATTCAGTTTCATTTCTTTATTAAAGAGAAGAAAAAAAAAATAAGGGGAGTAAATTTTTTGTGAATAAGGCTAGAGTGTTCAAATTTTGTCGGTGGCTTACCATTGCGAAATGCTTTTGAATAGATTATTATAACCGTTTGTCTTCAATAACTACCACGACTAGCTTTTAACATTATTTATTTATAGACATTCACTAAACATAAACACACACACAAACAGTTATATAACGAAAGGGACAACATAACGAAAACAATTAAGACATTTACGAAAAACAAAGGACAGTCCTCAATCGAGACGCTCACTCTATGTTGGCTGGAGGTCGACTGGCTATGGTGGCCTTGGTGGATACTGATCTAGGTGGCGCTGATGTTTCCTCTAGGTGACGTTGCCACAGTTCCGTTACATTATTAGATTTCTTTAAGAGGTGATCGTCTCCAATGCCTGTGCGGAAAATAGTCACTGGTTTTAACAAGGCATTCTCTCTATTTGCTTTCCTTAGTTTTTGACTCAAGATTGTTATGAGAGATATTTTTTATGTCTTTTTCCTCATTTGCTCGCACTTATTTCCATCTTTAATGAAGAAACCAAATAAAATAAGTTTTTTTAAAAGCTAAATATAACAAAGGAACAAAATAGAATGAAAGAGATACAGTCAGAGTTTGGATTTTTTCATCCTTACGTCATAACCCCCGCCCCTCCTCCTTTCCCCTACAAATCTCAGCTGACAGCAGGGGAGAAATAGAAAGAAAAATGAGGCGACAGCCCTGGGGTGGGAAATTCGTATGCTGTTCACATCATTTCTTTTTACCTATGAGGGGGGGGGGAGAGAAGAAAAAAGAGACTCTCACAATAAAAATGAACACCGAACAGTATCAACAAAGATTCCCTCACATAAATGAGTACAATGTCAGAAGGGGAGTGAAAGTTCAAAGGTTTAAGTGGAGTCAATCGAGAAGAAAGTGCTGCTGTGCTCACTTTTATTAGGTGAGGGGCTTCGGAGCGGAAAAACTCTCGCGATATCTAAATTGAAAAATACAGAAGAAAGTGAGTTGTAAATTAGTAAAAAGAAAAGGAAAAAATTGATTTTAAATTGCAACTCAGAAAATTTTAAAGAAAAGCTTCGAATCGAACTATTAGACATAAAAAGTATTTTTGCTGATAAATATAAACATTGAAGGATAGAATGTTATAAAGTTATTCCGATTCCACTTTGTTTTATGGACAGAGAGAGGGCAGTTTTAAAGTATCGCATGCGAGTGTAGCATCATAGTGGCGAGGGGGTGATAAAAAATAAATATTAAAATGAAATCTGCTATGCGTATTTCAATGTATCATGTCAGAACATCATTTCTTGAATGGCCAATCACTACGCGCTCGCGCAAGTTAAATTACATTTTCATCCATTTTCATTGTTTCATTGAGAGAGTCACTTTAGTATTGCAGACGATCCAAAAAACTTTGTTTCGCATTTACTGGTTAAAAAAATATCGCATTTCCTGTTTATTTCATTTCGTATAATCACGTGATCAAAATGGCATTTTTTTCTAGTTTTTATTTGCTGTAGTCATTCACTTATTTTTTTTTTAAAATCATAGCTTTTGTAAATGCAATGGCAACACATTATTAAAAGCTGATTTTTTGAGATGCTATAATAGAATTTTTTATTTTTCTCCTGCGGATTTTCGTTGACGCCATAATTCTCGCCCCCAAAACAACATCATGTTCCGACATGATATTACCCGAAGAAATTTATGATAATTATTATCCGTGATTATTATCAGTGACTTAGGAAGGGCAATTGGCAACAGGTGTCTGGCATTATATTATTTCATTTTCAATGCGTTCACTTTTTTTTTCACTTTAAAGATTGACATATATGTAATATAGTCTAATTAATAACTTGTAGTGAATGCCTATCATAAATCACATGTACCTATCACAAATCGTATATAACTATTATAAATCCTTTGAACCTATCATGAATCATATAAATCCTATCAGATATCTGTAAACTATAGGCTTCGTTGAAGCTATGCGTGATATAATTGCCTCCTCACTCCTCATCCGAGTATTACTCGCGAAGCTTCTAAAACAGCTATTTCTCTCCATTTCTTTTTGGAATGTACTCGCGCACTGCCTAGAGTGAAGCGCGTAGTAAAAATTAAATCCTTAATTTCTTTAGTTAAATTGCAAATAAAATTATTTTTCCAAAATGTTGCACTGATTGGAATGACAGAAAAATGCACGCAACCTTAATTACGAAAAACTATTTTTATTTCTAAGTTGATCCCCTAGAAAAGCACTTGGGACATAAATACGTTCTTGTCCACTCTTGGCCATGCCACTCTATAATAATATAATTTTTATACGGTTTCAAGAAAATAAATATTGAATTATTTATCCATAAAACAAATCACTTGTTTATTAGAAGTAAAATTAAGAGAATTCATTTTCATAATATGAATCATTTCATAATCATCATTTATATTAGGTTGAAAACTTTAATAACTGTGATACACAAAAGAGCTTTTTTCCATAAATTCTCTTCCTAAGTATGGTTAACAGCCAGGATGAATGAACATTTCACAGTACCTAATAAAAATGGAAATTTCTCACTTAGAAAATTCTTACTTTCTTTAAATAGAAAAAGAGCGAATAATAATTAAAAATAATTTGTAATTTTTCCTTGCCGCCTATTAACTTCAATTTTGGAGATTTTAAATGCAATTTCTAACTATCACTGATATAAATTGCATTAACATGATATCTTTATTTTGAAAAAAAAAAAAAAAAACTAGATGCATTTGATTAAATTTTTATTCCAATATTTTAGTAAAAAATTTTCTTCTTAATAAAATATTTTTTTTTTCAAAAGTATTTATTTGGGTTTTCGAGATTTTCACCTCTGTCTCCAAATCGCACTTAAGGGTGGGAATGGGGGCAAATAAAGAGAAGAAAAAGGGAAAGGTAGGAAATAGAAAAAAAAATCAATTATAATACTTCCCTTTAAAAAAAATAAGAAAATTCTGAAATAGAAATATGGGCAACTTTTTAAAAATTTATCCGTTTGAATTATAATTTCATAATGTAAAAAATAAATGAATACATTTTTAAATATATGATAGAGAAAGTTCATTTACATAAAAAAAGCATTTATATCAACTGCCTTCAAAAAAATAAATATATAATGATAGCTAATTTACACCTTCTTGTAATATTTCAATGAATTCAAAGTAACATAATCTTTTGGGCAGTAACAATGCCAGCAGAATATTTAATTTTCGCTGGAATTCTTATTATTTTTGCCAAATAAAATAAACAAAGAACAGCTTATCTGTTTCTCATTTACACATCGCTTCTGCACTGTTCCATGTCTTACGTAATAATTGTAATAAAATGTCTTAATGGACATAAAGCTTCAGTTCTAGGTTTTTGTTTTCTTTCAAGTTTATGCAAACATTCTGACTGAACAGTAATTTCATCGTTCCTGCAGGATACATAATATCCCTTTTCTCCTTGCCATTTACAAATAAAGGATGTAGAAAGAGTCAAATATGTCGGAACATCTTGTGGCTGGAAGATGGAGAACAGACAATGGGGGGATCAGTTCAAATACACTTTACCGGATTGATATGTTTGATTTATATGACTTTGAACAGTCATATTTCGCAACATATATTACTGTTCTCTTTAATTATTTCATTTTCCACAACATCACCATTTATTTTATCACCATGATCTTGTTTAACCACTATGAACTTGGTGGTTATAATAAACACCATAATATCTCTTGCGTGAATAAAATCTAATCAAACAACCATTCTTTTCATTTCTTAAAAACATTAAATATCCAAGAACGTAAAACACATTTAAAAGGAAACTGAAATTCTAAAAAAAATGAGAACAGCAATAACCACAACAAAAATGGATATTCCTGTCTTAACACAGAAGGTATAGCCGTACAGGAGGAAAAAGCCTAAGCAGGCCAACAACAAGTGGAAATTCCATTTTAATGAAACAACATGATCCAGAAACCAAAGACATTCAAAATTATAATCTTTCAGAGATTTTGCATTAATAATATTAAATTTATAATAATCAGAGTTATTTATTAAAATTTTAATTTTATATATTTTCATTTATACGTTAGTCCCCTGAAAGATGTATAAATGATACCTAATCTATTTTACATAAACGAAGCTCACAAATTACATAAATGTGCTTTGGGCGCAAATGAAAGTTGGGAAGAGGAAACTCATTTACATACACACATAGTAAAACAGAAACCCCCCTTCTCTAGAAATGGTTTTGCCCTGAACCTTCGATCGAAGACCGAGTTATACAAACTCCGCAGCATTTACAATACGTCCATCATCAACGAAGCCGTGTATAGCCAAAGAGAGCAAACTGGAATAGGAAATACAATATTCCATTCAAACTGTGCAGTTAACTTTCAAACAAGGTGCTCTTATTCAACTGTGAGGCTTCTCTCTCTGAATAGATGTATTGATCGTCGGACGAATGTTAAGCTAAGTCGTCTTTTCAGGATGAGGTCTTGGATATAACCACTGAAAATTCTCTTGTGGTTTCAGTGATTGAAATCTTAAGAGATAGCGGAAAATTCCGCGGGAAGTGAAAGGGATTTTAATCGTTCGCGTAGTCATTCTAAAATATAGGCTAGGATGACATCTTTTGTTATGCAAACTCAAAGCCTCAGGAGGTTCGATTATATGGAAGTGAATATCTCTCAACCAGCAAACGTTGCCCATATAGCTGGCTCTTCATAAAGGATTTATTAGAAAGCAGATTTTGCTCTCTAATAAATAATCTACTGTTGAGCTTTTATTACTGCTTTCAATTCTAATTCCGTTTGTTTCGTAGAACTCACCAGAAAATAAGTAAGGTGGTTTAAACAAATTAATCTCCTTTTTTGAATTTAATATCACGAGCCAATTCCTTCAATGACAGAGAAATTGGGGAGGGAGAAAAAAAATGAAAAAGAAGAATAAAAAAGAATGGAAGAGATTCGAATAATCCCATTGCAAATGTATTCTGAAATTTTAGGTCACAGAAAAAAAAATTAGAATATTTTTTTATATTCTACACAATTTATAATTAAAAAAAATTATTATTTGCCACACAAATTTTTTAAAGTTAAGCCACTTTTTATTTATTGGTATTGAATGCTTCATCTTATTTATATTTCAACTTTGGGGTTGAAAGAAAATGGAAGTACATCAAACAAAAATTACCTTTACACCACATTAAATTTTTCAAAAATTAAATATTCTCTTAAGTAAATTCCAATTTTCAGGGTTTTTTTTCTTTGACTTTTAATCAATTTTTCAATGCCTGTTCGCAAAAAAATTTTGTCGGTTCCATTTCGTTTTTGCCGAAATGTTAACCTTATTCCGTTGTTTAATTTCCTTTACCACTAGCTATCTTTTCAGGTATTCATATTCTCATAAAAGATTTTTTTTTCCTTCAAAATCCCAGAATTTAAGATTTTATTTTATTCTTATTAACCCCTGCAGACATATGTCAGCCTAAATATTTGTTTTTGAATATCTGATTAAACTCTGCAAAAAATTTAAATATCTAAGCTCCTGAAACAGAATGGATATGAATGCGGATTACAAAGCCTGCATTACGACACCTGATCAAATCTGACCAACCTAAAATTGTTTCCATAAAAAAAATAACTAATTAAACACAACAACATTTTTTTAAATTAAATGCTGATTCTATATAAATTGTTGACTAAGAGATTCTCTACATAAATATAAAATTGTAAACAGTTGGCATTATTTGACGCACATCTTTGGAGTGCGAAAATTTATTATCTTGTGGTGGAATGAAGATCATTATGATTCGTGCAGTAGAAGCAAGAGGACGTATGTTTTCGGTAACATTTCTTTAATGATCACATTTCGCACAAAACAAAAACAAAATAAGAAGACAAGATATTTACGCGCGGAGCTTAACAGAACAGCATATCATCTCATTATAATTACAATCGCAATGTACTATGGGATACGTACCTAATCATTCATCATCATCTATTATTCAAAATAGAAGATAGAGTAATGCAACTTCTATAGTATGAATTTATAATTGCAGGAATTTACATTTTAGTAGCAATATTTATTAAGATTTTTTTGTTTATTATAATGACATCAAATATTAAAACAAGATCTACAATCTGTGATCAAAAAGTGTCAAGATTGCTTTTTTTAACTCCTACTATTAGCTCACACTCTCCCTATATATATATAGTTCAAATTTTGGCTGTTTACATAAATAGCAATATTTCTAATTGATTCAAAGTTTCTAATGCTTAAGCATTAGTTTTGTAAATTTTATTCAAATTAAACCGTAGTATTAAGTCAATGGACACTCACAACAAAAAAGGAAAACGTTTCATGCTTGCACAAACTTTTTAAACTTTTTTGTTTGCAATGTAGAGTGAAAGCAACATTAAAAAAATTAACGTACATTTATTTTTATAATTTCCATAGTGGATGCAGAGACCATATACCAAATTTCATTCATCTAGATCAAAGCATTTTTGAGCTATCTTTATCACAGTCAGATAGACGACACCTTCCAAAAATGTATTTTTCGAATTCAAGAAAGTATAAAACATAGAGATTCGTCAATATCTCGAGTTCGAATTTTTTGAGGATTATAATATTTTCTCTGTATTATATATAAGAGAAAACGAAAATTAGTTTTCATTGATACCAGTTTTAGTTTATTGATAATATTTTATTATCTGGTTTGAACATGATGTTTTTTTTTAAGCATGAAGTTTGTGGCATCAACAAAAATCAGCAGGCGAAAAATTGAAATTTTATTATCTGCACGAGATTCTCAAAAAATCTGCTTTTAATAACGCGCTGCCATCCCATTTACAAAAGCTCTGAAAATAAGTTAGTGACTGCAGAAAATAAAACCTAGAAAAATGTCATTTTGAGCACTTGATTATATGAAATGAAATAAACAGAAAATGGGATATTTAAAAAAAATGCGAGACAAAGTTTTTTTTTATCGTTTGCAATACTAAAGGGACTCATTCAATGAAACCATTAACATGAATAAAAATATAATTTAATTCACTCGAGCACGTGGTGCTTGGCCGTTCAAGAAATTATGTTTCGACATGATAATACATTGAAATGTGCACAGCAGATTTCATTTTAATCTTCTTTAATAATAGTTTCGCTTCTAATTTTAACACATTTAAAAAATATTTTAAATATATTTTAGAAAAATACCTTTCATTATTTATAAATTTATTTATACATACTCAGTTTGTAACGATATTAAATGTTTTTTGTGTGTGCGCGCGCGTACACACACACAAAAAAAAATGCTGCAGAATTAAGAATTTGTTTTTGAAAGCAGTTGAATCAAACGAAATAAAACTTCGGAGTAGAAGTTCGAATTGCCATCTTTCTTTCATGAAGAAGAGAGAGGATTTGAAGTTGCCATCCTGGTTTCCAAGTCAACGACAGTCCGTAAAAGCTTATCAATCGAAGTTTAATTTAAAGCCGATTCTACTCATTTTATAAGAGACGATTTCGTATTTCTTTTTATGAATGAAAGATAATTTCCGTTTGTAAAACAACGATTTTCGTAATACTGTTTCATTCCAGTGATTTTTGTTATTTTAGTAAAAAGAAGAAGAAATAACAATTACTTCATGCAGCTAACATATAATATAATTCACTTTTTATAATCATGATAATAAACATGATCTCTTTTATAATTCTCTGAACTTTTCAGCAGCCAATTATTCAATCACAAATACTGTCTAAGACTTTTTTCAAAACTTATGGAAACATTAACAATGACTAAATAAAACACAAATAATCACATTAAAATCTGAAATTTATACAAGTGACTTCAAATGAATAGAAAAAACAAATAATTTAGAAAAAATAAAAGTTACTTTCTTCAACTCAACAAATTAATTTTTTGAATTTTTGTTTCTCATCGTATAATGTCATACTTTCTAGTGATTTAGAATATCACTTAATTCAATGGAAGGTTATTGCTCTGTTGCGTATGTTATTCCTTCCTCTGTTGATTAAATCCCCTCGACAGCTTTTTGCTGTGACACAGAATTCAGTTTCATAATTCTTTCGATCGTTCTTGCAGTGTTCTTCCACCAGTTCATGGATGTCCACTTCTAGACCCCCCTTCTTGGCCAGACGCAATGTCGCCAATTAAGGCTCCGCAGGCACTTGCTCAAACTCCTAGAAGTCGCGTTCGACAACGCTATCCGGCCAAAACTTCTTCCCTGCAGTTATAGTGCTTGCATTCAAACAAGGTTCAATACAGATTGCTACAGAGCAATCCAGAACGTGAGACTATAGTGACTTCTTGCCATTTGTTCTGCGAAACATCTCTCGTTAAATGACTCAATTGTTCTAAAATCGGACATCTAACGTAAATGCTATTTTATGAAATTTGAGTGAATAAATGTTTTAATGAATAACAAGTTTTATATTTTTAAGTAGATCCTATATCCATATTTCTATATATCCTATGAATTATACTCAGTAAAATGTCCTCGAAACACTAGAATCTTAAATAAAAAAAATAATATGAAATAAAAGGAAATATTTCAATAAAATACTGATAAATATTTATTAATTTATTAATAAAATTCAATTATTAATTTTATTAATAAAATATTTTATTAATAAAGTTAAATAGAGTTTCATAAGCCATTTAATTGCAAGTAAAATAAAATGACTTATGAAATTTTGCTCTTTTGAGACCGCTCCATAGATCGTCTCAAAAGAGATGTATCAATCACCGCAAGGAATTTCCCCAAGAATGATTAAATTAAAATTATGAAATTTTTGATTATCACTAAATACTGATATTCAGAACTTCATAACTTGGTCAGATTTAATCACAGAATATAGATTTTTTTTTCATTAAAAAGTTTTATTGACAAAAGAATTTCACAGAAAATGATTCCTTAAAAGCAAAAGACTTCATAAAAATCATAATTTTTTAAAAATATATTTATTGATAGAAATAAAATAGAATATTATTATTTAAGCTATCTAAATATTTTGCAAAGCAAAACTAAAAGCTGAGCATCAATATGCATCAGAGCATTTTTTATTGAATAATTCTAATTGATACTGCATAAATAACAAAGAGTGTTTTGTAGTGCACATATATAAGACTTCATTCCTGAACGATGCTTTCTTTTGTACTTATATTTTTTAAAAAAATAGTTTTTAATTTCAGCAAAAAAAAAAAAAGTTTTTGTATTATTTGAAGTTAAATCATAATTGCTTGTATTTAAGATTCCCATTTTACGCGAACTGAGAGGAAATTAAAGAGATGTATAGCACACACACACACACACACAAAAAAAAAACAGAACGGCTGTAAAGCTTCTACAATAATATTATTTATATGACTGGCAAAATGCGTAAAATAAAAATAATTTGTTGAGAAAATTATTAAGAGACCAAGATACATAAAATATTTAATTCAAACTTTTAGTAACGATTCTTCTCGGCAAATTTGCTGGTCGTCAAAGACGGTTAAAATTAAATAAACTTCTACTTTTTATACATATAGTGTCAGAAGCATTAACAACTGATTTGATTATGATACCTATAATCTTAGTCATTGTAAAAGTAATCCAAATTTCGCTCACAAATAAAGAAGCATAAAGAATGGTTGAATAGAAGTTCTATGAAAAATTAAATGTAAATTTTCATTAATAAAAAAACTAATTATATAAATTAAATATAAATTTTTTTATCAATAAAACAATGAAAGTATTTTCATCCCGAGAAAAATTGGGTATACCAGCTAGTTATCAATTAATACAGAAAACCCCCCTTAATCTTTTAAAATATATAATTTTATAAGTTAAAAAACTTATAAATTTCTTTTCTTATACTTCTAATTCAAGTCTTCCCACTCCATTTTAGGATAAGTAGTAAAAGTTAATCTCCTCACCCTCCGGAATTTTTTTACAGCCTTTCAAAAAGTTTGCATACTAGTTGACCAGATTTTCTTACTACAGTTGAACTCATTTGAACTCTGGCAACCACAAATATCAAAATATTTTATACACTGCTAGCTAGACAAGGTACAGGTAGAGAACCGGTTTCAACCTGCATTCTGTAATAATAATAGTAGAACTTCTTAAGATGCAGTAAAATATTCTAGCATATATGAAAATAAATAATAGTTTTTTAACTTGGTAAAAAAATGAAAACTATAATTTTGCAAGGTAAAATCTATAATAAAATCCGAAATTTTTTAAAATTTTTTTAATAATAGAAAATAATCAACATTTTTGGTAAAAAAAACAAATATTAATTACATTTTTATGGTTAAAAAACTTTTTACAGATGTTTCAGGTAGTTGCAACAATTAATCGATTAAAATTAATCTAGAAAAACCAGTATAAGTGGTCTCATTTGAACTTCCTCGCATACTCTTAAAAACAGATATTAGCCTCCTGGCACCGCGAAAAATCGTGGATCTTGCAAATATTTTGTAAAGCAATGGTGAACGGTATTTGTGAATTATAGATCTTAGATATGAGTCTAGAATTTTTACTTAATTTAGCTAGAAAATACGTTTTTTGGATGTCTTTTTGACACCAGTTTGACTAAAAATTTCACACAAAATTAAAATTTTAGCCACAAGATAACACACTAAATTTTTCATTGGTTTAAATAATCATGCTTACATGCATGCGAAACTGCAGATTCATAGATAGTTAAGTGTACAATGGATTTGGATCAAAATCTGATATCTATACTTCAGAAGCTAAACTTGTACACTAGATTTTATTTGTCTATTTTTTTGCAACTATCGAGCTCATTTGTAATTGGTGAGCCAGAATGATGGACTTAAATTTCCTTCAAAATTTGATAAAAAATATATAGTCTTAAGTTCATTGACCAAATTTCATCCATCTCGCTCAGAGTGTTTACAAGTAATCGCGTTCACAGACAGACTGACATACAAACATAATGTCAACAATGCGTTTGAAAAATACGTTTTTTAGATTCAGAACTGAAATTTGAAGATCCGTCAACATCACAAAACCGAGTGTTTTGACGATTACTATACTTCTTCGTATTCGTAAAGTAAAAATGATTTTTAAAAAGCAGGATATTTGAGAAATTAAAAATAGTTGATAGTAGCTGTTTACTTTCAAAATAAAAAAAAAAAATTGAAACAACAACAACAGCAACTTTCTCGCATACTGTGTAATAAAGATATTAATGCAAATGCCTTCCAACGGATTGGAGTATAATAATTACGAAATATTAAATGCTATGAATTTAGTATGAATCTGAATCTATCGTGTGATCTCGTGGCGAGATTCATGCTATTAATCCATGGAATGCTGTTAATAGCATCCAAAAATTGAATATATATATATATATATATATACACGCTAGTTAAGCTAGTGCTAGTTAAATCTGTCGTGATCACAAAGATCTCCACGTCGTGAGTAGTCCTACTGCGGATACTGGCTCAGAGGTGATCGTTCTGATATAAACTACGATCTGTTAATGAATGAATGAAATGTGTGAATGAAGTCCGCCCCGTAAAAAGGGCTTGTGATGTGTGTGAGCTAGAAGTCAGACTTCTGGCCTCGGGTACTCAGGGGTCCATACCCCCAGAAGCTACTGCACCCCTCCTTCCGTTTCAAAGCAAAACACGACAACGACAACAGCAGCTGTTTAAAAATATTTCCGATATCAGAAATAAAAACAGCTATAAATGCCGCGTAGTCACGAGCCGGACAAAAAAATTAAAAGCAAGTATATTTCAAGATTTCACGCATATAAACTTATCCACCTAACACTAATGCTAAGTTAAAAAAGAATTTAAAAATTAAAACAAATAGGACAACTTATTAAAAGAGAGGCCTCATTACGCACATTGCCAAGGACCAAACTAAATGCTTATCCACTGCTACGGGCAAATGTCTGTTACCGCTCCAAAAGCCAAGCAGCGATCACTTTTGTAAGGCACAAATACATCGCACAAGATGGTGAAGCACAAGATCAGAAGAATATTTTTCTAATTTCTATTAATTAAAATTTTAATGATATTTTAATATTTTCTTCCTACCTTAAATTCTGGAAATATAATTACATAAAAATGGATTTTAAAGTATAAAAATGTTTCTCTTTTAAAAGTTTCGAGTTAGATATCATGCAATTTTTTTTTGTGTGAAATTTTACAAGTACTTGCATGTAGTAATTTTTTTAATTTAGGTTTTAAAATAATTTTCTCACAACTAGAATTTTTCAAAGACAATGAAAACGCTTTGTCTGCATTTTTTTCTTCTTTTCTAAAGCTATGTAAATCGAGAAAACTTTCTCGTTGTTTATACTTTCCTGCTTTCTATTCGATTCGCTGCACTGCGCTTATAACAGTTTCGGGGGAAAAATTCTAAGCAAAAGAAGAAAAAAATTCTCAGGAATGTTTAGCCTTTTTCAAGATTATATATATATTTTTTCCTTAGAAATTATCAAGAATAAAAATTGCTAACTCTACGATTGTTTCTTTAAAGTTTATCACATTAAACTATTTTTATATATATATATGTAATGATATTTTTAAACTCTTAATTTTAATCCTAATTAATTTCCAAAGTCCTATCTTAATTTAGCCCATAGTAATATCATTCTAAAATATTCTCTTATTTCATGATCCATTTCACTCGCTCTAGTTAATTAATTCAAGAGAAACTGTGTAAAATTGCTGAAACAGCTAAGCGCCTGTTACTTTCTCACACTCCGTGGGAGAGATGAAAATTGCTGACCTAAACAAAATGCTTTTAGAAAGATCCCTGTGTTTCCCTTACCTCTTATCTGTGAAACATGGAAATCCCCACAGAAATCCAAGTTTATAAGCTCTATAAAAAATATTTATCCCTATCCGAGTCTTGGTATTTAAGACCAGGGATAATGATTTCCCGGCCCTTTTTGTACACTTAACTTTTCTGTCAGTTCTGTGTTGTGTCGTTCTGTCTTGTGCACGTCACCTTCGCTTGTAAATAATGCCTGCACCCGTGATGGAATAAAAAGAACTTAAAAATTCAACCTGCATTCTCCATGATTTCGGCCACGACTCTGCTATTTATTCTCAACAATCTTTTAAATGTGTTTTTCATTATATATATATATATATATATATATATATA
>JAOUZG010048650.1:0-12198 GCA_026289955.1 Argiope argentata | reverse complement strand
CCGGCTAACGGAAAAATACCAAAATAAAACATAATAAAGGAAATTAAAAATTTCTAATTCGTATTACATCAAATGGCGTAGATAATTCAAGCGGTTGCGTAGCCCCATGGGCGTTGAATTGACATGCGCAGTGTTTTCTTTACTTGATTTTGTTTTGGTCAGACTAATGAGGAAAATCTATTTTGATTAACTGGTTTGCTGTTTTGTTTTATTTCAGGTACATACTGTAAATAAGTTGTTTTCAGGTTAGTTGTGTGAGTTAAGCTCTGATATACAATCATTTGGTGCTTTGCGAGGTTGGTAATTTTTCGGCAGTGCTTGGTTTGGGTTTACATTGATGTCATTTTTTTGTTATCGTAATTCGATTTTTCCTGTTCATTTCCCTTGATTATTTTCCTGCTGTACGTATTCCTTTCGCCTACTTTCATTATTTTCGATTAAAATTTTTTGGTTGCATTCCATTCTTCTGCATTTATTGATTTTTTTCTCTATATTTTCATTAATCTGCTGCAGTGATCACCGAAACTTTACGATTGGGAACAATATTGCAGCCGTTCGCGCTATATTCGGCCATTTCGCTAACAATTGGTGGTTAATTATTCTTATGGCAAAAATTATTTTCAACAGCACTATAATGAAATTTTACAATGTGATCAGATAGCCAGTTCTCACACATACATATCAAAATTTCCCCGTGTACGAAGTCGTGGGTCTGTTTACCTGTAAATAAGTAATATTAGTATCCTTCCAAGTATATTAGGAACCCAAATGAAACAATTTATCCTAATGATATTATATCCAAATGAATAAAAAAAAACACAAATTTTTAATTTATGATTTAAATGAATGTGTGTTAAACACGTCCTAAATAACAATTTCCTTTTTAAATTGATGACACAATACACGAATTCAACAAATAGTAGAAATATCAATATGAAAGAAAATGTTTTAAAAGCAATTGGATAAAATATAATTTTTCTTCGATGTAATTGGAATATAATATCCAACAGTTTATTAAGTTTCACTTAAAATCCCACCGTCACGATTCCTCTTAACTTCAGATATCATGAAATTTCTAGAACTTAATATCGAGTTTTCAAATTGAAAAGGCATTTGCTAAATATCTAGAGAAAGAGTAAATCTTGAGACAAAAACTTGACAAATTAAATAAACATCTTTTCAAAAAAAATCTAAAATTATTAATTTAAAATGTTAATTAGACCAAGCAAAAAGTATTAAAAAGTCCAGTTACTATTTTGGAAAAGTGATTACATTCTAAAATAACAAATAATAGCTATTCTCTAGAATTGATAATTAAAACATAAGATTTAAATGTTCTTCAAAATAGGAGTAAAAAAATAATTCTGCATTTGTAAATTCAAAAAGTGTATTTTTGACTAATTAATTACTTTTATATTTAAAAGAATAATATACTTAACTAAAAGCTGAAAAAAATAACCACATAGGCATTAATTTATAATAATTTTTGTTAATAATGATGTGCTCCCTATTCAAGATAATAAAAACCAGATATTTATATTAAAAGCGGGGAGAAAAAAATATTTTTTTTCTTGACAAAAAAAATCAGCACTTTAAGTTCAAAAGTGAAAATATATCAACAAAATTTGACACAGACTGAAAAACGTTTTTACACATTCAATCATTCACATATAACAAAGCAATAACTTATTTTCTACTTATTTGTTATGTAGTTCATATAGCATTAATGATTAAGATGAACATGAGTTTTACTATTGCTGAAACATCAGAATAAGATTAGATTAAGTGAAAACGCTTCCATTTCACTGAAAAATAAGCAGAGTAATTTCAAAACCAACAACCAGATAAAGCAAAGATTCAAGATAAATTATTTCAACTAAATGAGAGGTATCAATTATCTCTATACACTCATACAAGAAAGACAAATAAATACAAGATTTGCCCACATATTTTCTTTAATATGATTTTAACTTTAATACAATTAATTAAAAGTTGCTAATAGAAACATAATCTGAATAGTCAAATAATAGAAAATTTTTATTTTACTTATTTCCTCCCTTTTTTACCTTAGATTTTTAGTTCTTCTAAAATCCACTCCTTACTACAATACTAGATCAGAATTTAAATTTATTTAATTAAAAATTAATTGATAATTAAGTACTGGAAACACTGCACTGCTATTACTAAAAATATTTTTTAAAATTATAATACAATAAATCATAAGAGAAAGAAGAAAAAAAAGTAAATTACAAAATTTTATTTTTACAAAGAAACTAAATGTTAACGTTTGAATATTTTACGATTTAACAAATATACGTGAAGTTTCATACCACTAATTCTAATTTTCGTTAATGCACAATTCTGGCTATGAAGGATCAGAATTTTTTTTCTTTATCAGTATGGATTTTTAATATAAAGTTCAAAATCCCCATTACCCAGATAGCACTCGGCCTAATAACTATTTGTCTATTTAGAAAACATTAAAATTCTACTAATATTAGGATATTTCATTTATATTATATATTATGGTAGGACACTAGCCATTTTTTCTTCTTCTTCTTTGATTATGATAGACCATGCATCATTTTGAAAATTTATTTATAAGACCTGAAAAAAATGGGTATTTAATGACTAAAAAGATTCCATTAATCTAAATAAATCATTCATATGAATTTGAAAATTAAACCGTGACCAGCTGAAAGATGTTTACTTTCTGAAAACAATTTCCAGATAAACTAATTGAATCCCAGATTTCATATGAAAAGAAGATTTTAAAAAGTAATGCATGAGATTATGATAATACTAAAAAACTATTACTAAAATAAAATATTCTTTATCCAATAATAAAATTACAAGTACTTTATTGATGTCCATTACTATTTAATTAAAAAAAATTAATATATATATGTATATGGATTAAGAAAGATTTAAAGTAGATCTTGTCTAATTTGGTTGTATATAGTTAAAAATCTTTCCTATATGTCACAAAAGCAATGTGAATTGTCTTTTCATAACTAAACAGAACTTCCTAGGAAAATAACTTCCAGAACTAGGAATTGAATAAAATAAAATGATTTACTTTAAAAAACATACAACATTGTTAACTTTTCAATTCTTTGAGTTGTTTAATAGCAGCAAAAAAAAAAAAAAAAAAAAAAAAATCTGTAGTGTTACCTCACACTGCAAATTTTTCAATTTATCATCAGAGAATAAAGAAATGATTATTTTTTTCAGAAAACTAACATATGAAAAAATAAATAATTCAGGTAATTTGGTGCATCAATAGAACTGTGAAAAGATTCAAATATGCATATAAGAAAGAACGGTAAGTTAAACAAGCAGATAAATAAAAAGAAAGTTAGGCTATCTCAACACTGTTAAACTGCAAGAGAAATTTTATTGTGATATAACACAAAACTTATTATCAACTTATGAGTAAATTACTCTGAGTTCCAGAATTTCCTTGATAAGTCTTGACAATTTTAGATATACATTCCACTGAATTTATAACTTTGAAAACCTTGTACAAGCAGTAATTTTTTTAACTTACTCCACTGAAAATATGTATCTAAAATGACCGTTTATATTCTTTTACTCTGAAAAGCCTAAACAAAAGATTTAATGTTTCCCTACAAAAATATAAAATGTTTGAACTATTTATGAAAAAAAAAATTTATTTATTAACTCAGTTACATCATTTAAAGATTTGATCATTCTAAATGAAGATACATAAATTCACTTTTTATTTGTTTCTGATTGTTTTGATTAAAGGAAAATACTTGAATTAAATTATATTTACAATTAAAATATTTGGACTAGATATAATTGTGTTTATTACTCACATTTATATGAATCATCTTAAGTAATTACTGAAAAGCAGCTTACAAATTAAATGAATTAAGTCACTGGACTTAGCTTTAATATTTAGTTTCTTGATATCTGGTTCATACCATCAAAATTCATGAATCTAGAAATTTTTCCTTTTTCTACCATAAATGATCAAAATCAAGAGGATATATGCTCATAAGCAATAGGAAATTAAAATTGTCAATATTTTATTTGACTGCACCAAAAGTATATTTAATATAATTTAAAAGAGATGTATTTGCTTTAATATACTTTTACTATACATAATAAAACAATTATTGTCATATTCTGATTTTTCTTGAAGTTTCCTGAATTTTTCATACACCAAGAAATTTTAATTTTCCATTGAGGTATTAGATTATAACACTGATAGCAAAACAAAATTTTTGAAAAAATTAAGAAGTCTCATGTGTATATATTAAAAACAATAGATACAAATTTACAAAAAGAAACAAATAAATTATTTTTCTAACATGAATGAATGCAAAAACAAATAAAGAAAATCCCTAAAAATAATAAAGTAGCTTAAACTCAGAAAATCGTGTGAAATGAAAAGAAACATAATTGACATCAAACTATCCAGCTTAATATGGAAAAATGGCACATCAGAAAATTAAAATGATATGTCAGATGCCATTCTAACTTTTGTAAACTAAAACTCATTCTAATTGATATATTTGACTTTTATATAAAACACAGTAATTTTATGAGCATTGATTATTGCACTGTATATTTTGTTAAAATTAATTCTGAGAAAAAGGAATCCACGACCAAAAAGGAATACACAAGACAAAATTTATAATATCTAAACGAGCTGCAGGTAATACAAAATACATGAATACATGCACAAAGTTTAATTAAAAATCCAAACTTAATTCCTTTAAAAATCCTTTCAACTCCTTTTGTTGTTCAATAATAAATAATAATACCAATGTGAAATTGTAATCTTCCATGAAAGAATCTAGACTAAAAGTTTTTAAAGATGTCTCATTTCTTACCAAAAAAAGTATTTCTTATCTTATTAAAAATAAATAAATTCTAATTATTATTTTATTAAGGCTGGATAGTCAAAAGTCTATTGTATTGCCAAGAATATGTAATTAGGGAAGAAATGTTATTAAAGAATGGGATAACCACATAGGTGATGATTAAAAATGGAATTGGATATAAAATTTTAATATGGATGTTTTAAAAAAAATCTGACACATTACGAATTTCTTAAATTAATTTTAAATGAGAAAAGAGGGATTTTAAATCATACATTTTGAAACAAATAACATGAAAATAACTAACTTCATGTTTTTTTGCATTAAAATTCCTTTTTGTTCACCTAAAGGAGTTTTGATATTATATTCCAGGTTCAATAAAAAATTATTCACATTTAAACATATTAATAGTCTTCATCTTCATCCTCATCTCCAAATGACAGAAGACTTGTATTCTTCACACTTTCAGATTTTCCTTTTTGAGTATTTATTTTTTTCTGCAGATCGTCTTTTTTCTTCGAAGAACAATCTAAGGAATTTTTTCCTTCATTGTCTTTTTTAACAGGCTTTGCAAAAGTTATTTTCTTATTCAGATCAGCTAAAAATAAATAAAATTAACGGTATTCATTATATATATATAGAGAGAGAAGGAGAATAACAAATGTAAATGACTTAACATATTTCACAAAATAATATGAAATTTGCAAAATAAAAATTTAACACAATTGAAAAAAAAGTCTTATAAAAGAAAAGTGGATGGGAAAGATTTCATACATTAAACTATTTGGGCAAAAAAAACTTTCAGAAAATTCTGTGTTGAATTATTCTAAATCTTTTAAAGGGTCTCGTGCAATAGTTTACAGAACTTTTTACCTTTAAAAGTATAAAACAACATCTTGCAACATTAAAAAAAAATTACAGATTTAATTCATTAAAGATTGTTTTCACAGCCCTATAAAGATTTTAGGAGCTTATGTATAATATTAGTCACTCAGTTCAAAACATTAGCACAATGTAATCATTTTCACAGAAAGTATCAAATAATGAGAATTATAACCATATTCAAACAATAAACTCACAAGAATACAGGCCCAATAGAAGAGATATTGCAATTCCTCAATTTTTGGAACTTAAAGAACATTATATATCTCTCAGGTTCACTGCCCCCGTTTTTTAATATCTTCTATGAATAAATTAAGCCTCCCTGCCCTGCAAAAAACATTCCTTAAAAGCAGCATAGCTATAAATGAAATTTAAGAATATTTTTTAACCATGTAATTGATACTTATGAAAATCAGTACAACCCATGTGATGAAACATGACTGTGTAAGGTTAGTCAATTTATTAAATATTTAATAAATTTAAAAAGTAAAAAATAATTCCTTTAATTTTTCATTTGTTAGAATTTAAATACTTGTGTATTCTTATGATAACATTTAAAAGTCTTCAAATACGAAAATAATCTCAAGATTATCTAATTAAAATGGTAATCAATCATGTAATATTTTAAAACATCACGAGATGCAGGTTACACAAACACATTATAAGTTTTTCTTAACTAAATGTTTACATACACAAATAATACAATTTTTATCACAATGATAAAATATAAAATCAAAAAGAAAACTATGAAATTAAAATATTCAATTCAAACACCATAAAACCTTTATACAAATAATAAATAGCTTGGCATATTAATACAGTCCAAATATCTTGAAAAGGAGATAACTGGTAGAGAAACATAAACCTAACTGGTTCAAAATCCAAGGTTATAACAGAAAATAATAAATGTACCTAAGCAAATGTTTGAAATAGACATTTTAGCCTCTAAGGGAAGAAAAAGTGGAAGTGTGTAAGGTTATATACAATGTAAAAAGTCAGGTCAGAGCCCTCAAGTATTTTACAACCATTAGAACAGATATTATTTAACAGAAACGCTAAAAAAATCTAGAAAAAATTATAAAATTTAAAGAAAACAATTATTTGGAAATACTTTTTCCCCATAGACACAGCACCAATGAAAAATTCATAATTCCCTGCTACCAAGCAAAAATTATGGAGAAAAAAAAACTTTAAAAAAGAAAACATAATTTTGTGCATTATTTTTTTCCAAAAACAGCAATAACAGAATTTTGTAATTTCACAGTTAACATCCTTAAAAGAATATAAATATAACAAAAACTAATAGCAACTACAAAATTAAGACATAATTTATATTATTTAACTAAATATAAATCAAACACCAACCTTTATCAGTGATTTTTTTTACTTGTTCTTCTGTTAAATCACCTTCATTTAAAACTACAACCACCGGCTTTTCATCATCTCTTTCTTCTTGATCATCATCTTGAAAAGGGCGGATTTCTCTCTAAAATATAAGTTTTAAAATATAGATAACTAGTATTATTGTTTTAAAAAATCCTTTCAATTATGAAATTAGTTAATTAATTCTAATACAAGAACTAAAATGAGAAAATATATGTAATTTTAAAAATATCAGAAACAAGATCATATCCAAAACCTTCCTTGCATCAAAACCTTTCAAATATCTTGTAATAAAATGTAATTACAGTGCCACAAAATTAAAATACATTATGAGATTTTTTTTAAAAAAAATCTTTCTTTCCCCAAATTCTAATTTAAATTGCTTAAAAAGTTTTAAAAAAATAATAACTTTTTAGACTTTTAAGTTTATTTAAAATAACTTATTTTATGTATTAAACTCTCACTTTGTAATTATATTATTGTAACTTTAAAATATCAAAATAAAAAGATAACTTTAATAGCATTATCATATTTCCCACAACTAGTTACCTATTCATCGGTTGCACTTCTAACTGGTATATTAGATATAACATCATATCCACACATTTTTGATATTTCCCAAAATTTTAACAAATTTCAACAAATACTTTCAAAAATTATTTAAAAGGTATTTATTATTGATTAGATATATAATAGAAACAATTTTATTTAAGAAATTGCACGATTCATTTTGCTGACCAGATAAATTAACATCATTTATTAATTCATATTTTTTTCATTAAATAACAAGCACTTATATTTTTTGAGTCATTATTATTCAGTTTAATATCTTAGCAAACTCTTATTTGCATTTTTATTATGAGAATGATTCCACACTATAAGCATGAATTTACAGAAAAAAAAAAAACATTCATTTTTTAAAAAAATTTTTGTACATAACCAAAATGTTATAGTTTTTACCTAATTTTCATAGCAGCTATGAAAATTCTGTGTGCTTACGTATTAAGTCGTTGATCTTTACCGCCAAATTTGAAGGCGTTGCCAATTAGTTGCTAAATCACCAATAAGGGTAAAAAGCTGCCATTATTTTTAAAATTCTGAAATCTTACTGTTGTTTGCCCTTTTGTTGGCTTCGCAGAAGATCATTAAGTGCTTTTCTGTTCTGATTTTTTTGATTAAAACGATTAAAATTTGAGATTTGTCTCACAACAAAGAGGAAACAGTGACATATTTCTAAAATTTTGGAATTATTCCATCTAAAAATACATGTTTGAATGGTTATGAGGCAAATTTATATATAAAAATGGACAAATAAAGGCACTGTAATATTTCAAAGAGTCCTAGCCACTTAAGTAAATTGCCTCGAGGTGGTTGGCGACCGTTGACACATCGACAGTCTAATAAGTAAGTACCAAATTCTTTAGCTTTTGAAAGGAATGTATAGCAATAAAAGGTTTCTGAATGAGTAAATTTTAGTACAAAATCTAGACAGAAAGAATTTTAAAAAGTGAACATGCTTTAAATCAACAAAGTTTAAAATGAAAATTAAAATGTAAGCCACTTTTAAATTAATAGACATAATTGAATCTTAAAGTTACTCAAGATACAAATGTTATTACAATTTGCAAGTAAATTATACAAAAAAATCATTAGATATATTGTTATAATACAAAATTCAAATCAAATTCAATTGGAAAAGGTTGAAATTATCAAAAAGAGAAATACAATGAGCACAACACAAATAAAAAGGACTTTAGGCAAGCCCTCACCACATTCTACTTTAAAATCATGCTATACCCTTTTTTGAGTATTCTATAAGACATAATAAATATTTTAACACATTTCATTTTTATGTTAAACATCTGAAAAAAATAAAATGCCAAAACAAGTTAAGCTTATTGTAAACATCAAATAATTCTTTTAAAGAACTTTTGGTTTCAATAAATAAAGAACAAAATTATAATCTGAAATCAAAGCCCACAATAAATATACACTAAGCAAATTTTTGTTAAAATTAAATATCAGAGAAATATTAAATTTATGAGTATCAAATTTTGTGTGAAACAATTAGCATACAATGCATATGGCATAGCCATTTTTAACACTTTACAGGATAGTCAAACATGTTTCAGAGGGGAAATTATTTCATGCTGCGTTTCATTTTTTTGAGAACAAATATTTCTTCCATCATTAGGTTATGTCATCAGGAAAACGAAGTATTAAAAAATAAATGAACTTGGATTTATGATAGTTAATTTCAAAGAAAGGGAAAAATTTACGAAATGTTTAAAAGCTATATAAACGAAATAGAATATAAATGTTTTTATTTTCTGAATTTCGAAAAATATATATTATCAGCAACACAAATAATATTACTTTCGTTTCAACGGTATCGGGTTCTTGATAACCGATTGCATCTTTCATCTTTTTTATGAAGGATGGTTCCGGCGGTTTCGTGTACGATATGCTTCGCTTAGACATAGCTTCAATAGTAAAATAATAACTGCTTTGTATCAAATGGAACAACTTACAAACATTTCCTGATATAACAAATAAAGGTAATTATTCGACACACATAATAATATCAAATTAGTATATAACTTTCTTAAATAATGCGGTTAACTACAACAAAACAGGAGTTTAAAAAAACCCTCTCAACTCGCCATATATCAAACAAACATTTTGCCACCGAAATACTAGGTGGTTCGGAATAAAAATGTAAATAAAGTGGTTTTGAAAATAGGAAGAAGCCAGTACCATATTTAATTTTAAAAAATCCTTAACATTAAAATAGATTAAACTTATGTTCATATAATTTTAATATAATTACAATTTGGAAAAAGAAGAAAGGCTCAAATTTAGCTGTATAGGTTCATGAATGGAAAGGATCCCAAGACAAGTACCGAAACTGCGTATTTGATTTAACGAAAAGCGACAACGACAATAATTTTTTGCTGACCCTTTATACCGAGAAGTGGAGCCAAAAATGTAATCAAGCATAAAAAACAATAAAAAATATTTTATTATTTATACGAATTAAATATCACAAAATACTTTAAAATCAACATAGAATACAGACACGTAAGAGATTTTAATTCAGTATTCATTCGGCCGATTAATCAAGCATCGAAACAGTTTTCGGCGTTCTAGAAGTAGAGGTAGATATACTTTGTTTTGTTATTTTGAAATATGTTATTTAAATATAACATTTTCTTATTTATATCAGTTAAATATTATATATAACTTGGCAATGAATGTGGACAGACTTTGAATATAAAATGTTTGTAAAAACAAATCTATACCTATATAAAAATCTATGTTATTTTTTGTCCAAAGGCATTAGTATTCGTATACAAACCATCGTGCAAATTTCAGACTGTTTCATTGTGTATATTCATAGCAACATTGATTTCAACGCTTATACAGTGGAAGTCAGAATTATTACTAGAAGTGTGTCATGCCATAAAATCCGTTCAGTTAGCGGGAAGAAAACAAACAAACAAAAAAAAAAGCCCCAAAGAAAAAATCTTAATCAGGCAAGGGAAGTAGAGGGATCTATCAAAAAGTATTTTGTTTAGCTCAATTCTTTTCATCCTTTCATTTGGAGCGTAGGAATCTGTCAGCGTTTAGCCGATTCAGCAATTTTACACAGCTGAATTAATTAGCTAGGGCAAATGGAATGGATCAGGAAATAAGAGAATAATTTTAGAATGATGTTAATCTGGCTAAATTCAGATGAAAAATTTGGAAATTAATTACGATTTAAATTAGTTTTAAAATATAATTACAATTCCTCACCACCACCGCAAGTCAAATTTTTCGCAATCTCTATAGGACGCATAATGGTTCTTGCCTCAGTTAATGCATATCGGCTTCTCAGGGGTAAGGGAGAGTCTGGCATGAATCACTCTCGTGGTCCCCCACCACATTTGATGCAACGGGGTCTCATGCTACATGATGCTGCACTATGGTGCCAATAGTAGAAGCTGAAACACTGCATAGTTCCGTTTTTTCTTACGAATTTATATATATATATATTTCAAATTCAATCAGAAATTAGATTCCAAATTTGTTTATTTACATCGATGCTTGGGAGAGTGATTTGAAATAATGGCAGAGGATTTTTCATTCTAAACTTTTAAGTAGGGCTACTTTGGCTACTTTAAATTTCAAGTCTGATTCTAGCGCTTCTTTGATAATTAAAAAATTCATGTTGGTAGGGCGGCCTCTAATTACTACTTTAATGGGGCGGTTTGATCTGGGGGTTATTATAAAGTAAACTAAATTATTTCCTCTCTGAAATTTGGTGAGCTTTCTGGTGTTCTTCGTCATTATTAATGTAAAGTTTGATATAGGTGTCACCAATTTTGCTCTCCCCAAGCACTTTTCATTCATTAATTTTAGTTCGTTCAGAAATCTCAGTTAGATTTAAAATAATCAGGGGTGGTCTCTGTGCTCTTAGGATGGTCTTATTGGTCTACTCGTATAGGTCTAGGTTTTCAAGATTTTGGTAGATATTATCGCAGAGGGTTGACTCTTTATCATTATTAATTATTTTCACGTTTATAGATACGCAGATAGCCTTTAAGGAGGGAGTTTAAATTCGTTAACATTTAAGTTTTTTATTTTTATCGTTATCGCCATTTTTAATTGCTTTATTATTTGATTATTTAATATTAAGCTCATCTTCTGTACCTGATATGGTTCTTTTAGTTTTAGTTTTATATGTAAGGTTAGGGCGAGATGATGCATACAGTTAACAATACGGCAATATCATAAAGCACTCGCCCTTTAATTGAGTATCTCTTTACTGTAGAGATAGATCATTAAGTCAGAAGCGTTCCGTATCCTCATTCAAACTTCCTTGTATGGTTTAGATTCTTTTTTTTAAAAAAAAACTTTTGAGACATTTTCTCTCAAGATCCTCAGTCCTACGCAGACGATGGAAGGCTCCAGAATTTTCTGGTATTAATCCATATCGTTGGTCTATATTTGAGTATAGGAAATCTCACTACATACTATTTCACTCGTAATTTTATTATTATTAATAATAATAATTATATATATATATATATATATA
>JAOUZG010048644.1:21257-35362 GCA_026289955.1 Argiope argentata | reverse complement strand
CTCATGTGAATTTATTTCGGATCCGAATTTTTATGGTGTCTTTAAGTTTTTCCATTTTCGTGCCCTGATCCCAAGTAAGGAATCTCTTCATCTTTTCACTGGTTTCGTGGTTTGTGGTTGACGTCAACTATTATGCGAATTTAACGACTCTTTAAACTCTCTTCATCTGAATTTATTTCGAATCCGAATTTTTATGGTGTCTTTAAGTTTTTCCAATTCCGCGCCCTGATCCCAAGTAAAGAAACCGATTCGTACCCGATCTTTTCACTGCTTTCATGGTTTGTGGTTGACGGCAACTGCAATGCGAATTTGCCGATTATTTAAACTCGCATCATGTAATCATTGTTTGAGATGGAACATGAGAAGTGGTTTAAGCTTTTTGGTTGAGTCGGAAGAGAAGTAGCTGAGTGAAACTGGTTTGTTGTTTAACCATATTAAGATAGTTTCTTTCAGTTCGTTTAGATATTGAGCAGAAGGGATGAATCTGTTGATCAAGATCTGGTAAAGTTAATTTTACTTTTAATATTTAACGTATTGGCTTTTTTGCTCTAGTAATGGCCACATTGACTTATAATCCATAAAGAGGTAATTTAGGAAACTACTTTTAACTTTATACCTCCACAGCATAAAATTTCACTGTCTCCTTAGCTAAAATTTGGTGCAATCTTTACTCAGAGGAATAACAATTCTGAATATAATTAAAATAATAAGACTAAATTAATTAATATTTTGTAGCTTATAATATTTTATTCGAATCCAAATACAAAGTATTTGGTTATTAATTCAAAATTGCTTTGAATTGGAAAGCCGAATTTAAATTATGAGTATTTTAAACAAATGTCCATCTAAAAAAACAGTCTTGGAATTTGTGTCATTAAGATAAGTTTTAGCATTCATTTAAATTAAATATGTATGAAGAGAATTCTTAAAACTGGTATGTCTATTTTTTATCGCATGTATATGTTTTATCGCATATTTACTTGTGCATATATTTTTATAGATAGAAATAAAATTATACAGGTTGATCTGAGAGAAAGTATAGCATGAATTTGATAAGATGGGGGGGATTTCCATCTTTATTAACCTTTTGAGGTCGGAAAAGTAATTCGATGCATAATTATTCACCTCATATGTGGACATGCTTATTAAACCAAAAAATAAATGCATGCAACTGCTTTAAGTTGAATTTCTCCCCAAAAAATAAATCTGCATCATTTTAACATTATGTAGATGTTTTTAACATTTAAAATTTTTAAAAAGGAATAACTAAAAAGTCAACAATATGCACCTTTAATGGTGGCTGAGGGTAGGCATACGACCGCAAATGGTTAAAAGTTAGAAACAAGCGATCCTCCCTTTCCATTATTAAAGAATAATAATGAGTTATTTTCTAAATATCTAAAAAAACACATTAAAGAAATATATCCATCATTATATACTTTAAGATGCTAAAATCGGATACGTTTAGAGCTTTTTAATAGGTGACACAAAATTATTGCAAACAACTCATGTCCGAGTGCTTCAGAAAATTTCAGTTTTTATATATTAAAACTGCATTGGTGTTTAATGTTTGTTTCAATATCAATGTTATGTTATCGTTAAATGTTTTTATTTAAGTTCATAAGTAAGATTACCTTTTAAAATCTTTAATATTTTAAAATAATGAATGTTATTCCAAAATTATTTTAGAAGTATAAAATTACGATTAAAGGGGCGATGTTATTTCCCTAAATAAACATAGTTTGATGCAAATATATTTAAGATGCATAGTTATTAAAAAAATTCTTTCAATAGATACAATATATTAAATAACTATATTTATATAATTCTCAAAAATAATATATTTCGTTCATAGCTTTTGCAAGATATATAAATATGCTTTCATCATAAACGTCAATATGAGAAGAGAAAATTTATTTAAATTTGCATTTGCATGGGCTAAACTATTCAGATAAAGAGAGACAGAAACAACATTTCAGATCTATATGAGAATATAAATGACGAAGTCGAGCTGGGTTTTAATTAGCTACATATTAAACACCCAAGGGAAAATAGGAAGAATGAAACGTACATAACATTTTAATCAGCATCTAAACTTATCCAGAAGTGATTTCATCTGCCGTGTATTAATTTGCATATAAAGCCGTCCCTTAAGAAAATTTAGAAATTTTTAGAGTAGTTTATTTAGAATAATTACAATCAGAAAATCCCTTGATGTATGTTTGATACTTGCCTGATTTTAGCTAAACTATTAATTGCTTATGTTCATACTTTATTCGTTTTACATTACTTCGAATTTGGTAGCTTATTTGAAAGAGATTAAGCTTTCTGTAATTGGAATGAGTAAGATTTCCAATTTAATAATAAACTTGTAAATTATTATAAAAATAATAAATTAAACAGTGAATCCCTTTTTCACTTATACCAAAAAGTTTTAACATTTATTTGCACATTAATTTCAATCTACTATTTTACGTCTTGTTATTCTTTATTACTGTTTATAAATTTCGTATTTATACTCCCGTTAGTTTATTATGCAGAATTCAATAGAAAAAATAGTTCTCATAACATTTAGAAATATAGGCGTGATTATTTGGATTTATCACAATAAAAAATCCTTAATACTTTCTTAAGAGACTAGACTGATTAAAGATACGGGTTTTAGTTCTACAACTAATTGTTTATGTTCACACGGAATTTGTGCATTATTTCAAATTTGGTAAATTATTTGAAATCGATTAAACTTTCAGTTATTGGAATTAGTAATATTTTCAAGTTAATAATAAACTCGTAAATTATGAAAATAATAATTAAACAGTTAATGTTAGACATTCAACATTTATTTGTATAATATTTTTAATCTATTATTCGATATCAAGGTATTCTCTCATAATTTCTTATAATTTTTTCAGAATTTTATGCTTTTTTAAATTAATCATGCAGCATTCAATAGTATATATTTCATAAAATTTAGAGATATATATATGTTATATATCTAAATGATAAGAACAATTTATATAATGCTGAGGGTCATTTTGATAAGTTTAACCACTTTACAGGCTTTAACATAGAAAGTCTCAAATAGTTTCCCCAGTAATGGCACAATGTATAAAATTGTTCTTCGATTTACTGCTCTAAAACTGACTGAAACGGAAAAGATAGTTTTCTGAAAAATGTCCCGAGAAAAGATTCAGTATAAAAAAATTTCAATACTTCCTCTTTTAACGAGACAAGCCATTTTACAGAGATTCAGATTCTGGATATTCAAAGATCAATGGCTTTAAGGAACAACCACAACTGAATTATATTTTTTGTTAATGAATCACCCTGTGTTTGCGTTAAACTAGTGTATAATAACTAATAAAATGACAGTAGTTGCTTCTTTTATTAATACAAGAATATATATTTTATACTAACTTTGGTAAAACAAATTATTATAATGAATGTATAAATAAATATTTGGTAATTACAGAAAAACATTTTAAAATCAAAAAATTATGAAAATAAAGCATACATAAAGTCAATGAATGAATATTTTCTTTTCTATAAAATAAAATAAAAGGCATTGCAAAAACTTCAAAAGAAAAAATGATATATAAGCCATTGGAAATCCTAGCCTTTTTTAATAATTTAGATTTTGAATTCAATGTACGTTTGCATATGTTATTGAGTCGCAAAGTTAAAATGAAGAATATTTGACTGTTTTACCAGATTTTAAAGCGATTTCTTAACCACTGGACATACAAATTTATTTAACTTTCTAATTAGACACCTCATCCTATTTTGGTAATTTATTGTTACTTTGATTTTTTAAATGATATATAGAGCATTTGGGATACCAAATCATTTCATATTGATTTTTTCGTATTTAAATACTTAATTCTGGGGCTTAATTGCAGACTTGAAAATAAAAATTGTCATTCGATGCGCGTGTCAGACACGTCATTCTATTATAAGTGGTTAAGCAGCTTTTGAAAATTGGACAAATCTTTGGAATAAAATGCCATTTATTATGTATTTTATTATAATGCCTAGCTAAATTTGATTTTCTAAGAAACTTCGATTTCAGAACGAATAATTATCTAGAATTAATTAAGTTTCATTTCATCCTTCTGATTTGGACATATATTTTATGCAATAAATTAACTTTATAATCACTCACATTGTAATCCTTTTTTTTAATGAAATTCATTTATTTTCTTCATTTTTCTTTTTATAAGATATCCTACATTAGAATTATCATCGTGACACACAAACAAGGGTGGTAAAGGCTTGATTTTATCTTGAATCCTAAATGTATTGTATAATGTATTTATTTTAATATGGAATATGCATTCAGAAATTATCTAAAATATAAAGGTTGCTGTGTTTTTTTAATTTATAAAGAAATGCCTCTGAATATACCATGTATGTCATACGGTATATTTTGTTTTGATTTGAATAATATTATGCGATATTGATTTCTTTATATATTCGGTATCTATTGTTCTGATACATATTAAAAGACTTAACGAATACAAAAGTAAACTATAATGTATTTTTATTATTTATGAAGAAATAACTTTATTTTCATATGAATATTTTACTATAACACATAAATATGATTTGAAAATTCAAGTAAATCTTCAACTTTAACTATCAAATACTGCCGCAAAAAAGAAACATAACTGGCAATTGTTGTGACTCTGCTGATAGACTGTTTCGATTTTGCTGCTTAGTTCGTGGCTCCAATCCCTAGGACGGCGTTTTATCCAATATACATTGTATATTGACGACGATATATATCGTAAAACTAAGCTCTCGAAAGTTATAAATCGCTCTCAAATATTCGAATTGCCCTTTTCTCAAACATTCTACATGTATAAACCAGATACCCGGGGTTAAGTTCTTAGTCATGCTTTGTTGTGATTTGCTTCATTCTAATAAATCGAACTGTTTGTTTGATTAAATTAGTGGTGTAGCTTTTTACATTTTTTTTTGGCAATTTAGTTTGGGGATTTTACATACTTGTGTAATGGTAACATCAAATCGAAATTAATTTTATGAAATTAAATTAGTTTTCTAAAAGTGTCTTTATAACTTTAAGTACTTAGGTTTTGTTTATAAGTTATTATAATAACTTGTAATACATTTGGTAAGAATATCAGAATGTTGCTTTTCTTTACATTAAAGTTCCTAATTAAAAATTTATATTTGAGGAATTTTTTTTTAAAAAAAATATTGAAATTCAGAGCAACCATTAAAATACTAAGACGTCTAATGAGATTAATAAGCATAAATTCTTCACATTAACTTCAACATCATGTATTTCTTCAAAAGAGTTTTAAATGATCATAAATAGCATACAATATATCATATTATCTTGCAGCCTGCATTATTATGTAATGCATTATCTTAAATTATTTATCAACGATAGTGTATCAATTATTTAATAATCGAGGACCTATTCCACATTTGCAATATTTTCATATGTTTCAGAAACCCTATTGGTAAAGAAATTTTTACCAATTCTTTGGTAACTATTGCTCAAGTAATAAAGTTTTTTTTTTTAATATCCAGTTTAAACATATTCAAAAATATAAGTATGTGAAAGTAATAATAAGAGCTTTATTATAAGCAATGAATATAATTTTACCGATTTGGTGACGCATTTCATTAGTTAACTTATTTCAAATGATGATAATCACAAAAATGGTATGCGAAATTGTAATTAATTATTTGCAAAAAATAAACTCAAATCTCAATTCAATATTTCTATGTAATAAATTGACATCTCACAAAAATCCATTTTTAAATTTTTTTAAAATTATTACTCTGATGTATTGTTCGATTATTTTATAAATATGTATATTTCATCATGATTTACTTTATAAAATTATATACTCAGCTCTGTAATTTATGCGTTATCTTAGCTAAAATAATATTTCAAAAAATTCCATTTAGTAAATAACAAATCTCCAAATGAATAGAGTTACCCATACTCAGTTTTTTCCTCTCCAGTTGAAATCAGAAGTGTATCTCCCAATTACCAGCCAATATTCCCAAATAACTTCGAAATCAGCCTATCAATTAAAACTTTTCGTGCAATCAGTAGAGTGAAAGCTAAAAAGAAAATAATTCCAAAACCATTTAAATTTTGTTCTTTACCTCACTTTCCACTTCTTTTATTTCTGTGTTTATTGGAAATACAGGTTCGTCTAATTCGCCTACCTCTGAAGCAGCTTAATTAAATTTCTACCCTTTCAAGACGGCAAAGAACGGAAGAAATAGAAGTATCCTCAGCAACTCTGGTTTAGCTAATTGATCTCGAAAGCAAGATTTCTTGGTACATCTTTCTTGGACGTGATAAACTGGGCGAGTAAAGAGCACTTCGAATGAATTGGATAGAACTGAATTGAGAGCAAATTTCTATTTTTGGATTTTTTTTACTTGATAATTAATAGTTTTGTTCTAGAGATGTGTGTTTTTTTTTTAAATATTATGTTGCATCAGATCCTAATTAGTTTTCATTTTATTTTTGTTTCTGAAAAGTTCATGTATTCACTAAATGCTGTAAAATTTGGCGACCAGTTCATTCTTTGAAATTAAAGGTTGTTAACATTTTTAACTAAATATTTTAAGAGAATTGTTCTAAAAGGTTTACATTTGTGTTTGTTATTTTTTACAAGCTTGAAAACTACTATATAATGTAATATATTAAAAATCTTACACTATTTTATACATTGTTAAAAGCTTAAATTATATATTTTGCTATCTTAACTCAAAGTTTATTTCTATTTAAAAAGCGAAATAGCTTAAATTTCAACTAACACAAAAATTTAATTCAGGTACTAAACATTTCTGTATAAAATATGAGAACAAGTAGTAGAATCACCCGTCATGCAAATTATATGTGCGGTTCAGAATATTGTTAATATTTTGGTAATTGGCCAGGACGTCGGAATTGCGGTTCAGAATATTGTTAATATTTGGTAATTGGCCAGTACGCCGACATTTTGGTTCAGAATATTGTTAATGCTTTGGTAATTGGCCAGGACGTCGATATTGCGGTTCAGAATATTGTTAATATTTTGGTAATGGCCAGAATGCAGGCAGAGAATGCCAACGTCGAAGCCTTTTGGTAACGCGTCTTCCTTGTGATTTACGCATCCCGTTTTCGAGTCCTACTTTGAGCATGGTTGTTCTTAACCATGTGGTATTCCTTTAAAATGTGTGAAAAAGTCTCCCTCCCGTAAAAAAGTTGTTGCACAAGCCAGTGTGTGAATATCTTTATATGAGCACGAAGTCAGACTTCTACCCTCAAAGGATCAGGGGTCTTTGCCCTCAAAAGCTACTACATGCACTTTCCTTGGTAACTCGGGTATGCCATCATCATACAAAATAATTATTTAATTCATCAAAAATGCATTGTACTACAATAAGAGAGCAATTTTGCAAGCATTTAAAATGTTAGATTTTTTTTTATATTATGACTTTAAAATTCTTAAATGTTTTCAAATCACAAGCGTCCTGTTTTCTTGAATTGTACATTTGAATTATCGCAAGCAAAATAATTTTCAAAGAATTCTAAAGTCATACCTTAAATGATTTTTTTTTATTTTCTGTTATTTCTTTTCTTCTTTACTTTAATATATATGTACATGCAATTGTCAAGTTTATTTATGCTCTGGATATTTGTTCCTCATAAAGATTCGATGAGAATTCCAGAATGAAATATTTGTAGAAAAAATGAACTTTTTTTTCTAAATTTCTTTATCACATTGAAATTTGTAAACTATATATTATAATAAGAACAAAATGTTATTAAAAAATAATTTAAAACAGTAAATAAGTCCTTTGATCCATTTAAAAAATCCAATCAATGTGGTTTCTAACTATATTAGTTAGAATAATATCAACACTAATAAGATGTTTAATCTAATTTTTATATATTACTATTATCAGTGTCATTTGTGGCTAATGTTATTCAAGGAAAACTTTTAATGTGCTCTTCACGTGAAATTAAATAGAAAAAAAATAAATGTACAAGCCATAAATACGAAGAATATAAATACGCTGGGCATATTTGATGCTTTCAGGGAAAAAAATTCTCACTATTGGAAATATTGCTTTTAATTTGAAAATAGATCGTTCATAAGATAATTGGATGTATGGACTGAAAAGACTATAGAGATTTTGTGGCTCAAAAGCCCTTATAGGCTATTTTATTTTAAACTAATTAGTGTATATGAAATAAAAATAACAGTGCATTGGAATTGTTGCTAAAAAAATCGGAAATTTATATTTTTTAATATAGCGCAAACAGTTATTTGAAAAATTTGAAGATTTAATGAAATAAGTTTAAACTTCATTATAGCAATAAAAACGTTGAAAATTATGTGAAAAATTAAATGAAATATATTGAAATAAGAGAAAAGTTGCATTTATAGGATTTTAGTATCAATATAGACAAATGTTTAGTTATTAAAACAGGTTAAAATCACTTATTCGTAAGATATTTTGATATAAAATATAGACGAAAAATATCAAACCAGCTAATTTTAAAGTTAATTTTAAATTAACTTTTGGTTTTGTAAAATTAATATTTATTTTTAGCTATCTGTGAATCTAATATGTGACAAATGTAATCAAGATCAAATTCAATAATCATAGGTAAAATGACTTATATATGTCTTGTAAAATATAAAAGACTTATAAAGATGTACACATCCCGAGAGAGAAATTTGAATTAAATATTTATCTGAATTGTATTTCTCAAAATATTTACAGTTTTAAAATTATATACACTATATATATATATAATATTATCTAGCTTATTACATAATGTGGCAATATAATTTTTTTGGAGAAATAAAATGTTTTTTTAAAAATTTGAATATAATTTTTATTTTATTTACATAAATTTTTATATTAAATTTTCTTCATAACAGTTGACATCTGTGAGTACTCCTTAAAAGCAATCATAATATATTTTTATCTGAAAATTTTGTCAATTAAATCTCACAAAGATGCTCAATTAATCTCACAATCAATTAAATTTCACAAGATATAATACTTCATGTACAGACATTGTAAATTTCAAGATGTATTCTAATATTTCTGAAAGCATTTCTATGATATTTATCGCTAATAATCTAAATACTATGTCCAAGTATTGCGAGAGTTTTCAATTGGGCATTTTCGTTTGATCAATTGAGATTAATGCACACATTTAGCTTTAAAAAAGTACACATTTAGCTTTTAAAATTAAACTAGCATCCTATCATTATACAGATATGTAAGTTTTTCAAATATTTTTCCAAGATAATAAAAAAACAGTTATGCTTTTTTGTGAATTTGATTTAATCTCTACGCATTTTAAATAAAACGAGATTCAAAATAAATGTAACAATTAATTCACATTTTGCTATATTAATTGAACTCTACTAATTATCAACTGTATCCACGTTATATTTTATTATAGACAATTTGTATAAATAGGGAAATGTATCTATATATAAGGATAAAGTGGACGATAGAGACATATAAATGTAAAATATAAATGCAAAATTATATGTAATAACGTGCCGAATTTGAATCATGTTTGCATGTTTCGGTGTTTACATGATTCAAATTCGAGCTTCTATTAGATTCTTTAACCCCTTTTTCTTCGCTAAGTTTCCTGCGTATAATCATGATCTTTTACTGTGTCTTAAAGAAAATATTTATTCCTATTGGTCAGCACGTTTGCAGAACATTATTTCGTGTAATTTTCGATTTTTTTCCCCATTACAATAAAATTTATTTTTAAGTTTGTAGTTTGGAAACGTTTTTCTTGTAACAAAGAAAGGATTTCTTCCGTGTATTTTATACATAAATTGAATCTTTGATTTACTTTTCTCTACATTGAGAATTATTGTGATTTTTATTCTGTTCCTTTATAATTAAATTCAATGAAAAATTTTAAACTATTCTGAAAACAAAGAGTGAAACTTCAAAGATAAGGTGTTTTTTTTTCTTTCGAATTATAATTTTGTTACGTAAAACAGCGAAATAATTAATTGTTCTTATGAATGTCTATTTAAAAATGCGATACATTTATTATGCATTTTGTATATTTTAGCTCTTAGATCAAAGTTTAAAATTTGTCACTCTAATTTACTTAAAAGACTATTTTCTTTAAGAACTAATCGCACTTTTTATAAGATACTAGAATCTTGTTAACTTAGTGGCATTCGATAATGTATGTGTCAAGTTGAAAAAAAAATGGGTCCTTGAGTTATTAAACATGAAATAACTAGGACTGATTTATTGAAAAAATAAATTCTGTGCTTACAGTTCTGCATGAAAAATATAAAACTATATGCTGAAATCTAAGTGAGATTTTATTTTTATAATTATATAAGTTTGTATAAACATGCTTTGTAAATCATATGAATGCTGAAATCAAATAAATAATATGATACTTAAAATAAAAATGACAAGATCTTGAATTCCTCAAGAAATACGAAACGGCTGGAAATCGATTTATTTATAATTTGACTTCGATTAAAATACTACAAATTGCTATCAATTTGAATGTCCATCCAATTTAATGTTGACATTTATTTGCGTTTTTTTTCCTTTTCTCAGTTCTATGTTGCCAATATATTGTATCGTTTCAATGTATTTGTCCATCCATAAGTTGGTATTCCTCACGATCAAAAGGATATATCAGTATCAGACTGGTAAGTACTTTGAATTTATTTTTATCCACATGATGCAAATGCTTGTTAAGCTGTATCTAGCCGATGTCCAAGCGTTAAATAAAATTTTTATGCCTTTTTTCATCGATTTCAAGACTATGTTTACATCGGTAGATATGAAAACAAATCACATCAATTTTTATTTTACCCTTTATTACGTTTCTAACAATGTCGAATCTTCTGTATTCGAAAATTGTGAAAATAACACTTTTAGTTTTTTATATATTGCATTTACTTTGCTTCTACATTGTTATTATAGCGGACAATCTCAACTGAAAAACTATATTTAGTTATATTTATCTATGATTTTGGGAATTCATTTTTTAAAAAAAATTAGCACTCAATCAGATAAGATATTTAATAAGACCATTGTATATGTTTGATATTTTTAAATATTAAATGTATTTTTTCTTGTAAAATAACATTTAAAGTTACTATGTTCAATATTTCATTATTATCTTTTTTTTTGTAAAAAAATTGAAAAAGAAAACTTTCTATAATTTTATTAATTGGTTATAGGCAAAAAGAAAACGTCTGCCTATAACCACTTAATAAAATTACTTAAGATTATTTTCAAATTGTCAACGAATATCTACAATCCGAATTTTTAGGAAGTCAATATAAGAAATGTAACTCAGAATTATATTTTTTAAATATTCTTTTTTTGCAAAAGTTTTGAAATCCTCAACTTCGATGTTAAGATAAATCAAAATTTTCCTATAATATATTTAAAATTCCACTTTTATATTATTAATAAAATGCAGCATTATCTTCTGAAAATTTTGAGACATCTTAACATCGAAAAACTTTAATTTATCAAATAATTACTTTCACCATTTGTTATTTGACATCAGTCATGGGCCCTTTACAGCACGGTCAAGCTAAATAAGAGGTGGAAAGTAGATAGCAAATAAGGCTATTGATTTTCTATTAACTTTAAATACTGGAATTATTTAGTTATTCAGAAACCCGCATTTAATTCCAGATCGGTCTTTGAAGCAATTAACAATCCATTACAAGATGACAGATCTTATGAATTTCTCTTTGTGATTTAAATTTAGAGAACTTGCCTTAATCAATCTCCATCTGGAGCATTTGAAATGCGGAGAGCCGAAATTATTATGAATGTGCATTAGAATTCTTAATTTAATAATTTAGACGCTAACTATTTGTGATATTTTTAAAGTTAAAATATGATTCACTCATTAGAAAATAGTTTGTAAACGATGTGATTTTGCATATTGAGGGGGGGGGGAAATGAGATATTTCTTGTCCTTTATCATTATATTTTTCTTACAAATATTGAACTATATGAAGCGGAATATTTCCCAATAGTATTTGAATATCTTTTCTAGCCAGAATTCGATATATAACAGCTTTGATATATATCAGACAGTCTTCACCAAAAATAAATTTAATGTTCACCTACAACAGTCTTCTATTATAAAATATTTAGTTATATAAGTTATGGAATTTGGTGTTTAAAAATAAGATTTTTCTTAAAATGTTTATATAATTATTGGAATTTATTTATGCATTTAATTTATAATTTTTTGTAAATTTTGTATTGATTTCTCTAATACATATATTTTGAGAGAAATATATAACAGTGGTGAAACCACACATCTTATGAGAACTAAATCAAATAATTTTTCCTTTTATATGTATTTACATCTACATAGGTAGGAAAACGAAATATTTATTAATACAGAAATCAAAAAGGGAATTCATCTACTTTTAAATATATTGCGCCAAATATAGAAATCAAATAGCGAATTCATCTATTTTAATTATTTTAAATATATCCATCTACTTTTAGATATTTTAAATATATTCATCTAACTTTAACTGCATTAATTTGATTTCTATATTATATAAATATATAAAATATATATCAAACAGCGAATTCATCTGTTTTTTTAAATATATTACGACAAATATAGAAATCAAATAGCGAGTTCATCTACTTTTAAATATTTTAAATATTTTCAACTACTTTTAAATATATTAATTGGATTTCTATATTATATAAATATATATAATATAAATCAAAAAGTGAATTCATCTGATTTTAAATACATTACTCCAAATATAGAAATCAAAAACATAATTCACCTATTTTTCAATAGATTACTTCAAATATCGATTCGAAAAGCAAAATCATCTACTTTTAAAGACATTACTCTAACATAGAAATCGAAAAGCGAATATATCTAGTTTTAAATAGATTACGTCATTAAAAAAATTAAAGAAAACAAATATCAATTAATAATGGTATAAATTTATTTACTTTGTTCAGAAAATAGCATTTTAAAAATGGCTAATATAAGTTCTAAAAAATAATTTTTTTTAATTACGAAAGCAAAATTTGCATCCACTTATCGAGTTAGTATTAATTTATCTTAGGAATAATAAAAGTCTTCAATTACTGATTTCATTTAAAATAGCGCAGGATAGTTAATTGAATCATTTTCTTTAATTGAATTTTAACACAGATTACTCTAAAACCGCAGAGAGATTCTGTGTTCACTCACATGCTCACTTTAACTCATTCTAAACGCACTTTTCTCACCTTGCCCTTGAAAGACATACCTAGAAATCTGGCTTTCTAATTAGCTTAGGACAGAATACTTTTGGCCGTTGTGTTCACGCTGTCTGAAATGAACATAAATTTAATTATAATGTAGTGAAGGTCTGGATTTTCCCGCGCTTATGCTTCCAACTGAAATAAAATAAAATAAATTAAACATTGAAGTAAGGCAAAAGATGTCGATTATCATGAAATTAATTTTGCCATGAGTTTTCCTCTCTTCGCCAGTTTGAAAAGTTTAAATTGATAGGACTTATTTTTGAGTTTGGTTGGTAATTGGGGAAGTTAGTTTTTGATTTACGTTCGACACCAGAAAACTAAATTTTTAGAGCTTCAAATAGCTTGAAAATCGAAAGTTACATTCCTCAGTGAAGCATTAATTTTTCGAATTCACATTTGTTTGAGAATTAGAGAAAACTTTAATTGATAGGATCTATATTGAAAGGATTGTATTGCTATATATATATATATATATATATAATAAGAATCAAAAGAAAGAAGAAAATAAATTATGTATGAGAAATATATTCCTTATTTTGAAATTTACATTCCGAAATTTATAACTTTATAAAATATTGTATTCTTGTGATGACTGGTTATTCACAGAATCCACCTTAGGTGGAGAAAAACTTACTTAAAATATATTTTATTCATCTCTCATATATTATTTAACAATTCCCCATATTTAAATATGTATATTTCTTTGTATGACCAAATAGAGCATCATGTTTTTCTTTTTATTTAAGGAACCTCCTGTACTTTTATTTCAAAAATAATCGAAAAACATAAAT
>JAOUZG010048644.1:0-10009 GCA_026289955.1 Argiope argentata | reverse complement strand
ATATATATATATATATATATATATATATATATATATATATATATATAGGGAGAGTGTGAGCTAATATTAGGGAATTGAAAAACACATAGCGTCTTGTAATTTATTTCGATTACTTATTTGGCAAATTAATAAATATTTCTTTTATTATTTTGGTTTACCTCTGTATTCGATTAATATTCCTTTCTCATTTTCAAACTTTTAAGCAATTTTTTCTTTTCCCATTGTAGATAAATAAATAATGCATAATATACTATACATTTGTTTAACTGCTTGGTTTTTGTTTAAACATTAGTTTTCAGAAAATTCGAGGCAAGATTTAGATAAGAAAAGTTGTAAATATTTAATATCGAATGCTTCAAAACATAACTCTATTTATATTCGTTTCACAAGAATGATGATATTGTGCTGCTTAGTTACTTCTGTTATCTGTAATAAATTTATTCGATGAGGAAACAATTTAACAAAAATGTAATATTTCATTCATATGATATGTAAATTTGCATAAATGTAAGGAATAATGAACTGTTGAATTTACTTTCATAGAAAATATATAAAACAAATCAAGACATAATTTGTGATGATTATACTCATTTAGATAGTTTTGCCGTTACAAGATGGAATATTAAACAACTTTAAAATGAAAAAAAAGTACGATGTAAAGTTATTTATGTTAACTGAAAGTATTTATAAATGAAATTTAGGAATAATATACGAAAATAATTTATTGAATTTTGATCTTTCATTATATCCTATTTCTCAAAAAAATTTAAAGTCGCGAAGGATAAATATGTTTAGATGTGAAATAAGTACTTTCTGTCCGATAGAATATAATTTATTATTAATTTCCTTTATTTTTCTTTCATTAAATAATAAATTATTAATGCATGCAATATGGTATAGGATTGCGTATATATTATCAAGAATAAAATAAAATACGAAATTATTCAGTGTATTATCTAGTGGGAAATGAATAATTTATTAAAATATTAACTTAATATGTAAAAGGTATAATGCATATACCCAAATGCATATTATCTAATTTCCCGATTTTTTTTAACAATTTTACTTGATAAACAATTTCAGATCTTTTAATGTAAAGATAAGTTTTCTGTTTTTTCTTCAAACTTTAAGGGAAGAAAACCCTTCTCGGGTTATCAATAATTTCAAACCTTTCTCACTCTTTGATAAATTTTTGATAGAACATTTATTTTCTTAACAAAAAAAAAATCTCAATTCCCTAATCCCTGAAGGAAAAAAAAACTACGTTTAATTCTTAATTAAAAAAAGAAACATCTTTCCAAACCCAATAATTCATTTTTTTTCTTTTTAATAATTTACTCACGTGTTCAGATAAAAAAAAACATTTTATAAATGACAAAAAAAATCAATTCGAAAATTGCTTTTTCATTGCCAGCTTTAAATATGAAGAGCTTTTATTTTCTGAACAGTCATTTTATATTCCTACACTTTAATTAATTAAATAAAAGTTTTGGTCGCTTTTTTAACGTCTCTGGTATTTGAAATCATAGATTTGTTACTCTTCGTTACAAGCAAAACCCAGTAATTGAATGTGAATGTTTCGGATTGGAGAACTCTTTTTTTTAAAATAGTAACAACCTTTCAATCTTTCATTTCTAATTGATGCATTATTTTAAAGAAATATTTTCTTTTCTTTAATTCTTTTGCTGCTGAATTGGTAAAATTTGGATTTTAATCAAGGAAATGTAAAATTTCAACATTCTCTTCAATTAATTGAAAAGAAAATTATACAAGAAAATTATACAACAGATTTAAAATTTGATAGGATGATATAGTCTAGACAATATAAAATAATAATTATCAAATTTAAAATAACATCATTAGGTAATAACTTAAAGAGGATAAAAATGTTTCAAATAAACAAATATTGATTCATTTTTTCCGACGAAAAAATTATATGCAAAATATTATTTTTTTTCTTCATTTATATATTTTTACAAAATTCCTTTGTAAAATTTTTAAGAATATCCGAATCTGAATTAATTAGATCCGACAAATATCTCAATCCTTATAAATTATATATAATACTATAAAATTAGCACTAATATTTGTATTCCCATCAATTCTCTTGGAAGTAGGAGCTTAACATACCAGAAAATATAATAGAATGCTTTAAAAAAAAATTCCACAGGTGTGTGTATCAGAACTCATGATGTCCCATTAAATCTTTCTTCAGAATTTAAAAAAGTAATGTGATTTATTGTCGTGAATAATACTTAACACTAATATAATTTTAAAATAACTAAGATTATAGGAAATAAAAAAAAAGAGATCACAATTGAAGTTTCGATTAAAACTATCTATGCAGAAGTGTTTGCCTTTTTCTCTCCATAAAATAGAAAAAACTGATTTAAGTGTAGCATTTTTGAATCAGAGTTCTTGAAAATGGAATTAAGTGTATTTTTCCAGATGAATTTAAAAAATAAATTCAGAAAAAAGAAAATCAAAAATCGCCTTTTCATATGTCTTATTATTTTTTGAACTTCCAGAATCCACTTAAGTACAATCATTTTGTCAAAGTGGCAAATGCTTTCTACTGAAGTGTCAGAGTGGATATACGATAAAACGATCTTCCAGTTTATTTAACCATGGAAGGAGAGGACTTGTGAAATAGCTCATAGAAATATTCGACATGGTCTTAGACAATTAGCTTATTCTTTATCCCAAAGAAGCTTAAAAAAGCAACATAAAAACCCATTCTAAGAAAAATATATTGAAATTTAGTATTTGAAAATTATAAATAATAATAATGAATAATTTAATAACAAAGTTATAACCCTTTTTTTATCATGTCAGAACATGATGTTATTTCCGGAATGAGGTTTGTGGTGTCAACAAAAATCCGTAAGTGAAAAAATTGAAATTTTATTATCTGCACGAGCATCTCAAAATATCAGCTTTTAATAACGTGTTGTCATTGCATTTACAAAAGTTATGATTAAAAAAATAAGTTAATGACTACAACAAATGAAACCTAGAAAAATGTCATTTTGAGTGCGTAATTATTTGAAGTGAAATAAATAGGGAATGTGATATTTTTTTAAACAATAAATTCGAAACAATTTTTTTTACCATTTGCTAAATGCCTAATTCAATGAATTCCTAATTCAATTTTACCAAAATGCCTAATTCTATGAAACAATTAAAATTAATTAAAATATAATTAAACTTGCAATTGATACATTGAAATATGATACATTAAAAATAGCATATTTCATTTTCACCTTTTATTATATATTTTTTTCATCTGCCATCTAAATTGTTAATGAAGGGTAAACTGTAACTGTTGCAAACATCAAAGTAAAATTTTGAGTTTGATTCTTATTTACTTTTACACTATATTTACCGAATTATATTGCCATCCATTTTGTAACTTCATTTTTGAACCAGTAGTTTTAGTTCCTTGCAGAATAATCCCAGAGAACCCAAGATAAAAATTTTAATTAACATAAATAAATATCTTAATTTAATTACCAATGAAATATTTTTCATTCTTTCTTTTAGAATATAATAGTTTTTTGCTGTTTGGGTTTTATTCTCTATGTTCTTTAGATTACCTCAACAAATATAGTCATATTACGAAGATATAATCGAGATTAAAATGGTACTTTTAAGTATCGTCAGTAAATAAAAGGTTAAAAACTGGAGACTTCGGAAACGGAGGGTTTAAGGTTCGAGCCTCAATTCCACCGAAGAACAGTCATATAGGTGAGTCCTGTTCTCTCCATCGGGATCAAACATTCTCCCACTGGTGTGGTGAGAATATTTAGTGAAGAAGTCACATCCCAGGCATTGTCTTCATAGTCTGGCCATGGGTGAAAATTGGAATGTAAAATAGTCCCTAAGATAGTCCTAGTGTTGTTGTTTTTATTACTGGACTTTAATATCACTAAACTGAACTAATCTTAAATATTCATTACATAATTCCAGAAAAAAATAAAGAGTTTAGATCTTACATAGATTTAATGACTTATCTTTAAAATAGGAAATAAAGTAAAATGGATTAAGGAGACCAAGGATCATTAATATGAATTTTTTGTAATTTTCACCTTAGCGATTTCAAATTTTACTGGCATTAAGAGTATTACTATAGGAGATGACACGCAAAATTGTAAAGCATTATGTTATTTTATTTCTGAGTTGGGGGGTTAATATAATTTTTATAGCAATAAATAACGTTAATGAAAAATAAGTTCCAAGCACTCCAAATTTGTTCAAAATTAATCAACATAATAACTCAAAACTACTGATTTTTTAGAAAAAATGAGTATTATACTGGTTAATTTTAATATTTCTCGCCCAAACCTCAAGTTAAATCACAAATTTTATTTCAAAAGGGTTTGAGTAAGTCATAATAAGAATTGGAGTGCTTTCGAACAAATATGGAGAGCCTCGAATATTTTTTCATTAACGTTATTTATTGCTATAAAATATTATATAACCCCAACCCATAAATAAAATAACATAATGCTTTACAATTTTGTGTGACATCTGCTATAGTACTACTCTTAATGCCTGTAAAATTTCAAATCACTAAGGTGAAAATCACACAAAAAAAATATTTTAAAGGTCCCTGGCCGCCTTAAGTGGATCTGACCCAAAGGAATTCCTACTTCACTTTTGTGGGAATATATCTTCATTCGATTAAATCGCCTCCCACCTATGTTCAGAGTGACTGAAATGAATTAGTGCTGGATAGCCAAGTATGCTGTGGGTTTGCTACTAATTCAGTGATCAAAACGACCAGTCGTCTGTGAGAAACAGTCACTCCGAGTGCTACATCTTACAAAACTATGCTCTTACTACGAGAGTGCGAGAGCGAGATGCAAATTAATGTATTTAGGGATTCACATATTGAATTTGTGAAGCTACACTATAATATAGGAGTTTCATTGAGGGTTTGAATTTATTTAAAATGTCGATGCTGAATTAATTGGTATCTCAATACTTATAAATTCATGTTTAGATAAATAATAAATTAGTCCTTGATAATTCTTTAAAATAAGAATATCGAATTACATTATATCTGATTCTTATTTATTCGAACAAATATCTAATAAATAAGTATATCGAAATAAGGTTTTATTATGAAAATGTCTTTCAAAAAGGCAAAAATTTTAGAATCAGTAAAATTTAAAGGATTAGATCTTTCAGATATATTCATTATAAAATATTGAATTATTTTATATTATAAAAAATATACTTTAAACTTATTTAACACGTACTTATATATACACAAATGAGAGTTTATTCCGGAATCATCAGGAGTTAAAAATGGTGTATTAAAATTGTTGAAAAGTTTCATATTGTTGAATTTGTTAAAAAGTTTCACTCTTGCTTACAAATTGTGATAACATAAATATAAAATGTTTGCAAAATTTTGAGAAAATATTAATTGAAATAAAATAAAATTAATAAAGATTAAAATGAAATCTGCTATGCATATTTCAATGTATTATGTCAGAATATAATTTCTTGAATGGCCAAACATCACGTACTCGTGCAAGTTAAATTATATTTTTATTCATTTTAATTGTTTCATCGAATGAGCCACTTTAGTATTGCAAGCGATCCAAACAAACTTTTTCTTGTATTTATTGTCTGAAAAATATCACGTTTTCTATTTATTTCATTTCATATAACCGCGTGCTCAAAATGACATGTTTCTAGGCTTTATTTGCAGTGGTCATTAACTTATTTTTTTAAAATCAGAGCTTTTGTAAATGCGATGGCAACACGCTATTAAAAGCTGATTTTTGGGGATGTTCGTGCAGATGATAAAAGTTTTATTTTTCGCCGACGCATTTTCTTTGACGCCAAAATCCTCACCCCACCCCCCAAAAAAAACTTGTTCTGACATGATAATAAATTAATCACATAAAATGATTTATTTATATATGAAGTTATTCAAATCATTTTTTAATTTAAAATATCAAAATGAATAACTGCGGCAAGTTGATAACCTAAAATCTGCTGTAATGTTAGATTATTAAAACCCATTTCAAATTGGCGGAACTTTGTACATTATAGTTTTTTTATTGTTCATATGAAATTCCTTAATATTAAATTCAATCTTTAAATTTTATTAAGCTGTTTTGATAGACTTTAGCTCGTAAACAAAATAGATAAATGAATTTATCTACTGAATATACAGTATATTTGAACCTGATTGAAAAGTTTATTCAAAAGCTCGAAGTCTGTTATATTTAGACATTATTTTCTAGACATGTATCTATATTTGAATTTAATTAATAAATTAATTAAATTCATTTAAAATGAAAGAATTAAAAGGATTTAAACTAAATCAATTAAAATGGAAGAAATTTTTTTCCAACGTTAGTTTAGTCAGAATTTTTAGATTCGTTAATGCTTCAATATCTAAATTATTATTCCTGTCAGTGTTAAGCATAGGATATAGCCACTTATATATTTGAATTTAATTAATTCATCATTATACGACATATAAAAATTATTTCATTCAAAAATAAAGATTTCAAATTTTATCAGATCACTTAGTTTCAATAAACCAAATATTTTTACATTCGATGAATTTATAAAACTAAAAATAATATTTGTTACATAAAAATAATCAATAAACATCATTTAAAAATATATTACAGTACAAAATAATTTCTTCCAATCGTAGAAAATTTCTGAAAAATTACAAATTTTCAGGTTTTTCTCTATATTACATTATTTGTCCAGGAATATATTTTGGCTTTTTTGATGTATTGAAAATATATTGTTACGAGTATAAGTTTGTATGACTTGTAATAAAAATACCACTTACAAACATCCATAAAGTTATAGTTTTTAAATTTATCCTTTTTTATATTGATTATGTGCTTTTTTTACACTTCTGCATTTGAAGTTCTGAATTCACTAATTTTGCACTTTCCACTGATTAACGGATGAGCTGTAGCTAATAACAAAATCTAAACTAAACAAGCCAAAAAAATTTCATTTTTATGCAATATTTATCTGTGTCTAACGTTTTAAATCTCCTGTTCATCTAAAAGTTATTTTAAAATAGATGGCAAAATGTGTAGTGAGCATAGGGGTAAGAAAGCGATTTTATAAAAACGCGTTAAAATGGATCTTCTAATAAACTAATGAAATTACACTAAGTTTTTGTCATATTACATTATTTGTCCAGGAATATATTTTCCCTTTTTTGATGTATAGAAAATATATTGTTACGAGTATAAGTTTGTATGAGTATAAGTTTGTAAAATACCCTTTGCAAATATATACTATATATCCAAAAGTATCCGGACTCTCCTTAAAAAAGTGGTTACGGCATGTGATGCAATTTGATGCGTAATCGGAAGCTATAAAAACGTTAGTAGTGGTTTGTCCTAATGTATTTATAAGGCAATGAGTATGTCAAAGGAACTTGGTGAGTTTGATCGTGGGAGTATAGGGGGGTGCCATCTTTAGGGGAAATCAGTTCGTGAGTTTTGATGTAGTAGCTCAAATTTGGTGAGTACATCGAAAATCCTTGGTGATGCAGCCACAGGACTTTGAAAAGTGAGGTGAAACCAGATCCCAAGTCCTTGTTACTGGATATTTCTCAAGAGTTTTAAAGCTCATCAGACGTTAGTGTTAGCAGCAGGATTATTCGTAGAGAGTTAAAAATCTTGGAATTCCATGGGGAAACCAAATCCCAAGTCCTTGTTACTGGATAATTCTCAAGAGTTCTAAAACTCATCAGACGTTAGTGTTAGCAGCAGGACTATTCGTAGATAGTCAAAAATCTTGGGATTCCATGGGATCTCCATGGATTGATTCCAAGAATTGAGATTTAAAAAACAGAAATATAAAATGATAAAACCGAATAACTTAATATCATGGTTATAAAAGCATTTTTGATATTATGGAATTGAATGTCCTTGATATCAATTTTAAATTCACGAGAACAATACAAACATTGCCATTAACAGACTATTACCCTCTCTTTCCTTTAAAGGACAATGTATTCATTTCATAAGAATGATAATTACTTTAACTATTTGAGAGAATATCAATAACAACAACAATCAGCACAGTTATTCCTTTCATGTAGTTGAAAAAAACTGGCTCTTAAATTCAAAAGTTAGAAGCCAGACGTTTCTGATATTTCTCGACTAGTAAATGATTTGATTTTTCTTTCACTTTAATGGCAAAATGGAGCGAAAACGTTGGACCTGATATCACAAAAACTGTTTAGCGTATAAGATTTTATTGATCTTAAAGGAATTCGATATTGTTAGGGTTAAAAATTGGCAAGTTCCGTTGTAGAAACTATATCATATACCCAAAGATGATATAGAAAATAAGGAATGTACTTAATATCCTTAAAAAGCTTTGAGAATAATATATTTTTAAGTCCTTGTTTAGAAGTGAAAGAACATGTATTTACTTTTTATTCTTATTTTTGTATATAAATATATTAGTGCGTGTATGTGTTACAATTATTCAGGAAATATTTTTATTTTTAATTATATTAAGAATATTTCTATAGCCTGGTACAATGATATAAATTTTCATTTCGCAATCAGTCCATTTTCTGTTGCATTCCATGTTTTCGGCAGTTTAAAGTGTTTATTTTTAAGATTACAGATTTTTATTAAACTACATTATTAAGGTGCAGAATATAGTAAGAGTTCACTTTTTTTAAAGAGTTCAGAACCATTTGCAAACATCACATCTGAATAGTGATTTCAAAGAATTATGCAGTCATTGTGTTAAAATGTATTAATATTTCGATCCTGTTGGAATGAAATTAAGGAATTTTTTTACAGATGTAAATATACTAAATATATAAAAAGTTAGTCAATACTTTAACTATTAAATGATAAAAATATTATTCTAACAATAATTTAATCAATCGATATTGAGCATAAAATTTATTTATATTTTATTCCGGCATAATTCTTGAAATTATGAAAAGGAAATAACTTCATATAAGTAGCATCATAAAGTGTTGATTCTTTTATTTCTTTAAAAGAAAAGTATTTACGAATGCTGTACAAAGGTGCTTATTTAAAAAGATAATAAGAATACTATTACTATTTTTACTACCAAATATGGCATTCTCTGATATTCTAAGACTTGGAAGCTTAAATTACAAAATGAGAAATAAAACCTATTAAAAAGTTACATGGGTAAGATTAAATTTTATTAAATATTACTAGAAAATATATCCTTTATGTAACCTTTAATTGTAGTCTGTAACAGCCTGTTTCTAACCTGTAAAAGTTTTAAAAAATATTTGACAATATCTTTAAAATGTCGCCTAAAACAATAGTTTTCAAAGTATATATCGTTATAGAATGATATTGTTAATATGGGTTGAATAATAATCTTGAATAAATAATTATCTTGTTTTATTTATTTTTTAATTATAACTTGTGAAATAGCAAGAATATAAAGTTTGTTGGAAAATGATTGGCAAATTTTTAGTTTTTTCCCAAAAAATTTTATACGATATTTTTTATGGGTATTAATATATTTTTAAGAGGAATTCCTTAGAATAAATAACTATTTGATCTTTTTTTTTGGTTTCCTAAAATATTTTTATGAAATTTTAATTCATTTTTTATTAAATTATTATTAATCTATTTTAATTTTTTGTATAATTTAATATTAAATTAGCCTCTTTAGGAGATACCACTATGATTTTATCTCTCATGAATTTAGAAATCACTTTAGATTACATTCTAAAGTATTTAACAATTTAAAATAGATTTCGATTACAAGCAAAGCAAGTATCGATTATAAATAAATTTTCTATAAATAATCATAAAACTTATTTAAGCTTATTGAATGATGTCACCCTTAAATCAATTGTTGTAAATACTACAAGGACTTCAACGCTTCTTTGTTGCAATCTTTCGCTACTATTATTATTTTTGGTGTTAACATTTTAGTGATCTTGTAGACTAATCCCCTAAAAAGTTTTACTCCTGTCAATTTGTCGCCGATCGAA
>JAOUZG010048636.1:0-14452 GCA_026289955.1 Argiope argentata | reverse complement strand
ACATGTTAACCTACGGAGGGAGGAATGAATACTCCTACCCACATTACACGCTTCCGTTTCAGGAGTCCGCGCTTCCGGTCGTAGGGTCTGATGCTCCGTCACCAGGGCTCTCATTTGCCACCATTGAAATGATTCAAGGTAAATTAATTGGAGGCGAAAATTGCACTCTTTCGTTTTTTCGCGGCTTCCTTTGGCTGTCGCTAGGGGAGAAGGACTTCACACACTCCCATGGAGTATTATTGTACGGGTGCGGGGATACGTTTTGCACACCATTATAGGCTCAATAAGTGCGTGCAAGCGGGTTTTATAGCGCGATTATATAGCAAAATACGCAATTAGATGTTAACCTATGGAGGTGGGAAGGAACACTCTACCCCTCATTACGCGCTTCTGTTTGAGGAGTCTGCTTTTCGGGTGGTATTGGCTGATGCTTCGTCACGAGGGCTATCATTTGCCACCATTCAAACGTTTCTTGGTAAATTATAAGGGGACCCTTTCGTTTTTTCGCGTCTTCCATTGATTTTTTGGTCCAAGATTTTTTAACCCTCTTAGCTGTTTTTTTTACAAGTAGAACCGTAAGAATAAGCATACATTTTTGACTTTAAACCAATGAATTCTCTAATGGGCTCGATCGTTTCACTTTTTAAATAGCCTGTCGACCCTTGTTTGAATTGTCATATAAGAAATGATTGTGAGGATAATTGCTGAAGTCAAATATATCAGGAAATTTTTGTTTCATGTTTAAATATATATCATGAGTTTGCACTGAAATGTATAACGAATCCGTATCCATATATAGAAGTTCACAATTATCTTCATACAATTCTTTAAAGCTACGATTATACAATTTGTACATATGTAATTTCGAAAGCTCAAGTATGCAAAATCCTCCATAAATTGGTTTATCAAGAATTAAATTTGGTTTTCGCATTTTAAAAATCGTCAATGATTCGTTTATTGGTTCGAATATTCTAATAGTGGTCTGGAGAGATTATTTTTACAATCTTTTTCGTGGGTGGAGGCTTGAACCGATATTTTTTTCCGTTGGTTGAGCATTAAACGACGAAAGAAAGAGTTGTTCATCTTTTTCCAAAATGCTCTCGTAAATTCGTCTTTAACCTCTTTCCGCCTCTCATTATTAAAATGTATGTACTCCGCTAACCAAGGACGTTGTCTAAAAGCTAAAATCCTATGATATTTTTCTACAATCATGCCTTCTTCGATGTAATATTGTAAATTTAGATAGTGAGTGATGTAATGTTTTTTAGGATAGAAATTCGGTGTTAACTTTTTACAGGGGAGAGTATGTTTTAAGTTAAATTTATCGCATAGCCCTTTAGAATTAGGAGATAACATATCATATGTAATGTTCAAATGTTCCGGGGCAAGAGGTAGGCAGTTTGTTTTGAGCTGAAGCTTTTTCGGACATCGTAAATCAACCTCGAGTATGAATCCTATTTCCGAATTTTTATCATATTTAAATACATCAAATTCGTTTACTTCCTCTGAGGTCAACCAGGAAAAATTTCCAACAGGTAAAGGTTGGCTCATTACGTAGCCATATAAATTATTAGCATCTAAAGTTACAATATAACTATGTGGTTTATTTTTATCATAATTTTCTCCTAAATATGGATTATTAGACACGGTCCAACGTTTTCCTAAAAAACAAATACCACCGCGCATTTGGCTTTCAAACCAAATGTAATCATTCACATTGGTTAAGAGCTCTAATTCAACTTTAGTGAATTTCAAACCGGCGTTCCATGTCAACTCCGTGCTTGTAACAAAATGTATAGGATCCAAATCATAATAACACATTGCTTTTCTTCTAAAAGATGTAAATACTTCTGCGAGCATGATTGTGTCCACGTTTTGATATAATTCTAAATATTGGGCTAAAGTTTGCAGTTAAAAGTTTTGTACACTAATTGCGCATGTTTATAATCCTCTTCATTGATATGGATGTCAGTTAAAATGTTATGGAAATCCTCGCGAGAGGGAAGATGTGGGTCGTTTAATTTTTCTAGCGAGTCTAAATATTAATATGGGGAAAATTCCCTTTTACTTTAGCAAATGTTTATTTTTTTCGTTACCATAAAATTTTTCGAAAATTTTAAAATCATGATCAGAGGTTTTAAGATTGTTAACTAAAACATCTAGAGATGAATCGGGAAACTGAAAAGAATCAATAAATTTTAGCGCATCCAAAGAATACATAGTGAATTTTCCCATGTTTATGGGGATTATGTTTACAACTCTAGCAAAATTTGAGGGTAGATTTTTTAAAATTAAGTGAGCGTCATAATTTCGAGCATTGTGAATGACTACTGGAACAAAATAGGTCGCACGATAATTTAAGTTACACCATTGGTGTGCTAGCCCCTCGATATAACCACTACCCCAATGACAATGATCTCGCAAGCGTATCTCTCCCATTTTAAACTTTTGTTTACAGATGTGACATGCGTCCAAATCATAATTCGTGTGAGGGTTTTCTACCATCGGCATAGTGGAATGCATCATTTTTAGAATTTTTTCTGTTAAATACTTTAACGTATTTAAAAAAGTTTCAATCACGTTTTCTCCTACATAAAATTCATGAAAGATTAATCGATCATCGACATCTGTGACAATAATTGTGTAACTAACTGCTTCATGTCTTTCGATTAGTGAATTATAGCTAGTATAAGAAGAAGGTAGGGCCGTGCTAATTTTTTTTTTTGTTAATGCCTCAAAATCCGCGAATATACAATATGGATGATAAACCATCTTTGCTAAATTTGTAAATTTTAATATTGTATTTTTCGGCATGCTGATTTTTTGAGGTTTTAGATCGCTACACAGTACTTTATGTGCTGATAATGCATCCGAACGAGAAAAACCATTTAAACATTTTCGGCAATAGAAATGGATTCCTTTTTTTCATGCATCAAATTATTAAAATTTTTAATAAGAAAAAAATGTTTGCGAAAGTACAAGATATCAATCGTATTGGATCGTTGTATTTGCTCACTAATGTGTAAAGGAAAAATCGTGTTCTCTTCCCACCCAAAAACATTAATATTTAAGTTGTTTATCTTTTCAAATTTAGGAATACTAGAAATAGCTATAGTAAATTTGATAGCTTTAGTTTTAAGTGTTTTCAAATATTTCTGATACTTAGAAGATCTCTCTGCGTTTTTCTTGCATGGATACAATTTTGCGAGGATACAGTAAAGAAAACAATAGTTGTCATAGCATTTTATGTTTAGGATCGTTTTTTTTTTGTTTTTGAGTTTGGATGGTAAAGAAACATTTCCGCACCCGCCTCTAAGTCCTCTATAATTACCAATGTGTATATCAATGTAAGAAATATTTTTAATTTGCCAACCGCTCCCATTTCTAACAAAATTATCGATGTTAATGAAAAATTTTTTGAATGCCTCATCTATTGCCGAAAATATTTGAATTTGTGACAAAATTCTTTGTGTGTTACTACAGAAATAAAAAGTTTCTGTTATTTCTTCATTCTCATTTGTTTGTTTAAAAAATACAATGCTTAGACGTATGATTAGACGTAGACGTAATGCTAATGTCCCAGAATCTAGAATATCATAAATTCACCTCCTCGAATCGCGAAAAAAGTATGCGGATCGTTATAATTAACCACCGCCCTATATGTTCTTGCAAATCCTCGAAAGGATGAACGATAAGGTATAAATTCGACCATAGTCAAAAAGAGAATTCATTGGTTTTTACAAAAAATGTACTAAGAAAAAGACGACGTTGAGAGTTTACATGGGAATTACATCATTGGTACATCTTATTGACACTCTTTTACATATTCCAACATGGCTATGCAGCCTTTTTTTAAAGTTTCCAACTGAATCAGTGGAAGGTTGAAACGATTACGAACTTCACCGGTATTTTCACTCAGCTTGCTGAGACCCACGTAATAACTGGATCTGAATTCCTTAATCTCCATTACAACACCTTTTCCAAGGTGGATGGAGTAGGGAGGAATCAATTTTTCCCCGGCACCATCGCCCGATGACAAATCTAAGTTGAATTTAGACGATTTGGGAGAGTCGGAGCAAATCTTAGGCTTTTTCGGAGATATAAGACAGTCGCTTATATCGTTGTCTGAAAAGTCGAAGTTCCTCTTCCTGTCTGAAGAGGAAGAATAAATTAATTTCTATTTTTTGTTAATTACAAAGTTTTAGCTTTTGAAAAATAAGTTTTAATTATTTTTTCTAAATTTTCAATTTAGTTTTTCAAAGTTCTAAAATATTTTTCGAGGAAAGAGAAATGAACTTACCGTTATTCTTTTTTCCAAGAGAAAGGTAATCCAGAAAGTAGACTCGTTGTCAACAGAAATCGTTGTGAATAAAATGTTAGAAATCTTTCCCTATTTATACGACATTTTTACATATTTTTAGTATTTTAAATAGATTTTACAGGTGTATTCTTTGAGAGGATTGAACCCTCTCTTATGGCATAAGGCCAAAATTGTAACATTTTCATTTCGAAGAGCTCACTCCTCTCCTAGCATTGAATGAGATGTTAGAAATCTTTCCTTATTCATATGAAATTTTTAGAATTTTAAATAGATTTTGCAGGTGTATTCTTTGTGGGGAATTAAGACCCCTCACATGGCATAAGCCCAAAATTGCAACATTTTCATTTTGAAGAGCTCAGACCCCTCCTATCGCAAGGAGAACCTCGCGATAGGAGAGCAAACACACTTCTAAACAGATTTCCCAAATAAGCTATCTATCCCTCCTACGCACTTTAATTCCACCCTCCGCGACGATTTCTTTTTAGAGTTCATCTCTCTTGATATTCTTCGAGTTGGTATTTTTTTTCATTCGAGGTCAGTTCTCAGTTATTTAAACCTAAGAAATTTTTTTATCTCGATAAAGCATAACAACCCTATTCACTGATTTAAAATATGAATAAAGAACACTCGATAAAAATAAAAAAGAACATGAGACAGATGTTTTAAGAAAAACGCTACATTTATTTCAGAAAACATACAATGACGATATTTCATAACAGAAGTCAGAGGATAAAACCTTTATAAACTGAGCTAGACAAACATCATGCATAATTCTTACAATTTGGTATTTTTTAAAACAAAATTGTGTTTTCTTTATCTCTTGAAGAAAAAATATGTGTTTAAAAGAACAAAAATTAAATATGACCATATGCGATGAAAGTTTTATCACTCAGTTATTTTCAATAAGTTCGCAATTTCTTTATCGCCCAAAATTTGAAAAAAAAGCACGTTTAAAGGAGCCAGAATTCAAAAAATTCACATCAGAAAGCCAGAGGAAATCATTTGAAGCTTCGAGACAGTTTAAAATGTTTGAATATAGAATATTTTCACACCCATATAGAGAGAATTTCTTGCTCGGTGTCATTCTATGTAGCCAGCACACTCCAAATCAGTGATCTACTCCATTTTCGCGTATCAGATCCACAATTTCTTGATTATTCAAAATCTTAAAGTAAAACACTTTGCGATTAGTCGCTCACTCTAGATTCAGACTCGTTAAAACGTTTCGCATACAATTTAAGATAGTAGAAAACAATTCATAGTGAATGTAATCATACGTTTCTTCAGAATCTAGAATAAGATAACCGTATCGTTCCATGTCTAACTAAGAAATGATAGAAACCTCTTTCAAAAAATATTTTTAGAGCAACTAAAAATAAAATATTCACCCTCTGTGATAAAAAATAAACGTTCATATGTCTGAGGTGTAAATCACCATTAGATTTTTGAGCATAATTTACTTAAATACATCAACACTTGTCTCTTGAAAATTGTATTAACCACACCCTCGTGAAGATTTTTGTAGGAAACAGAATCACAGTTTGTTATTTTGTCAATATATTTAGATATGAAAACTCCTGTGAGTTCTTTAGTTTTAAATATTTCATCCCAATCGAGCACGTCTTCCAATACATTCATCGTATTTTCACTCAGATTTTGATAGCGCGATATTAGTTTTGAATCGAGAAGGTTAATGTTGTTAATAATAAATGTTTCATCCAAAATCTGGTATTGCGATATTTTCGACCAATCCAAATAAGATTTGAATTCGATTATAAAATTCTCAGACAACCGCTGATATTGCGATATCAAAGAGGTATTTATTTTAAATAAACCTTGAAAACCTTGTCTCATAAAATTTTCCGAAAGTTTTTGATGTTTGCACACTATGTCCCAATTTACTTTGTCTTTGAATTCAGTTAAAAACTCTTCCGAAAGAGTTTGATATCTAGATATAATATTCCAATCCAATTTATGTTGAAGACTTCTTATATCTTCACTTAATTTTGTGTTTCGTGAAAACGCAACCCAATCAACATCGCTTTCTGCTGAGGACATGGTGACACTCTAATAATTTGCAATGATATGCAAGACTTCTGAAAATCAGATTATAAATGAAAGAAATCGTCTGTTTCTCTCTCTTTTAAATCTTTTTTTCATGTCTACGTCATAAAAATAGTTTTAGTTTCATATTTTTTGTTAAATTTTTTTTAAAAACTAAAAAAACAAACTTTTTTCTACAAAAATTGAATTTTATTGAAAACACGCTTTAGAGGTTTACAAGATAGATCATGCAGCAAACATGTTCACACATTAATAATAGAAAAAATACATCAGAGTTCACACAGGTTCGATGGGAGAACAACAATACTTTTTAGATTTACATATGCAAGTCTAATAACACTTCATCTGCGTTGAGTATTCTTAGATATCCGATTTTCAATAGATGCCCGGGGATATCTGGAACTTTCACGTTGGTGTTTTTGACCTCGATAATACACTGTAATAAATCTTTATACAGTTGAGTAGCCCCACAACAGATGTAATATGGCTCAGAGAGAATCGGTTGGTGCAAATAAGTGAAGGAATAACTTCTGTCTTTCTTTCCGAATTATTCAATATTTTAAAGTATAGGATGATGTTCTTGTCGTCTAGATTTTTTTCAATGGCACTTTTCACACAGCTAACAATATCTCTATATAAAACACTGTGAATATAATAAATGTATGTTTCACTGGATTCAACGATCAAATATCCATAGCGCTCCATGATTAAGACTTTAGCTCGAGTTCTCTTTGTAGATTAGCTCCGAGTAGAATGTTCTAAGACGTTTAAAAGCGCTCGACAGTTTTGTCGCCGCCTAGCGAAATATGACACGCAATAACTAGCAAATTTTAGGTTTTTGTTCGCAAATTACTTGATAAATACTTCATTTTGCTTTTTATCGAATTCGTTCGAACCGATTATGTTTAAATTTCTACTTGATAACCAAAGAAAGTACAAACAAAAATAACCACACGTTTTGCTGAAATAGTCTTGAAAACAAATCGTGTTATAGTTAATTTCCTTTGAATTTCTTTTTAAAAATGTTAGTATGTTTCTGTTTGTTGGAGGGCGATCATAGCTATCGAAGTAAACTGCTACGTCTCGCTTAAAGAAAACACACACCCAATGGCTACCTGGGAGAGTTTTCGGATATAAATTTATTATAAAAGATATAAATTCTCCTCTCTGTTCTGGTAACTCATCCGATGCAAACACACCACCAAAACGTCTGCTAATATTGTAATCACCACAAGCCAGACGACAAACAGTTAAAGTATCCATATTTGTTATCTTCTCTTAGAAGTCTGTGAAGACGTTTCGAGCTTTACCAATTTCGATCGTGTTTCTGTATTCAGCATACACAATCAGGCTAACTGTCTCGGGAAGAGGGGTGCTAAATTTTATATCAATAGCAATGTTTCCGCTTCTATTAACACTCATGTGAGTTTCTCCTGCTGCCATGTCTGGTGTTAAGTCAATTGCATACAATGTATACCCACATGGATATTCTTCATAAACGATTCAAGTCGGTGAAAAGACTGAGATAGCAGCGCGCGTGTAGATTATTAGCAAAATTGGGTTGGAAAGGTCTGGAGGGGATCATTTTTGATCCTTTTAAAATAGACAGATAGCTTACATTATAATGTTGAAAATTGAATGGATTTTTAGAGAAACTTCCATTATAAGCCTCATTTGAAACCAAACCTAAAAATAGGCGCATGGGAAGTTGTCCAATAAACGCATTAGCTATAGTCGAAGATTGTAAACCACTACTAAAAGCAAACGATCTCACCTCAACGCGTCTGATTGGCAATTTAATTAGACCTCGTTCTAATGCCTTTTCTTGTGCTAAGGCCACAGATGGTGCAACAGTGATTTTTCGAATAAAAGGACTAGCAGATTTTAAAATTATTTTATATTCGCCGGACGACATCAAACAGAATGAATCTTTCTGTCGCTCCAATTTAATTCGCACATTAACACCATTAATTAAAAGTTTAGGTTGCGCGGCTAAATCATAATGGAGAACTCCTATTAAGTCCACAATCTTGGAAGCTTTACAAACCGATTTTCTGGAATTGAATCCGTCATTTTTACTAGTATTGCTAACATTTTCATGTTCGGACACTGAATCTTTGTGAAATAAGGCAGCGATTAACAGAGAATTTTGGTTTGATTTTGAGGTTAAAAGTAAACTTTCAAAAAACGATCGATAAGAGTAATTGCTTTGGCTAGCAACATGTTTATCATTTAAAAATACGCTGAATTCTGAAAACATCGTATTCAAAATATAATTTATCGGAGCAACATGATCAGTATCTGTTATCACCGAATTATTCTTTAGAACTTTTATCTGGAGGTGTAATATACTATAAGCCAGATCTAAAAAGTGCTCTCCATTACCTCTTATATAAAACTCGAGAGGAGCCGATTCGCTCAGTGAAGTCAGAGGATGAATTTGCACAAAAGAACTAGAGTCGATTGCTAATTGTGTGGGTAATTTTGAAAACAAATCAAGCTCACTTTTGAGACAAATATTTGATATTTCACCCATTATGAAAAAATGTCCTCCGACCGAGTTTTTCGTCGTTTTGGTTTAGAGTGTGTTCTTTTTTTCCTCGCTTGTCTTTTTATACCTTTCCCATGTTGTAGTTTTTGAAAAAAATCATTAATTTGTTTCGAAGTTTCGTGTAAACGCGTTCGAGCTGCGTCTTTAAATGAGGAACCGCCAACAATATCGTCTACAACATTTTTACCAGTGCGTAATAAGTGATTCCCCAAGTATTTTCCTGCTCTTAAAGCTAGAGGAGTTATATAGCGTTTAAGATCACCAAAAAATCCATAACCGTGCTAATAAGGAGATATTTGGAAATAATTTCCACCAACCTGTTGTTGGTAGTATGTTTCGCAATCTTTTTTACTTAGATGCATCCTGACTTGTACGAATTAGGCAAATGAGCACTTTTGAAAAGATACGTTAATATATAGCTTTTCGTCTGAATGAGAGCACAACGTATGTTCTTCCCCCTGTGAAAATAATACTATCACCAGAATTAGTGCGAAGATCGATTTCGATAGTTTCAACAAATGTTTTCTTTAGCGGGAAATAAAGAGGTTTGTCATAATATTTAACGATTTGTTCGTCTTTTTCGTTCATGCATGGGATTATTCGTAATAAAGGAGAAAAAGAGTCGCCCACGTGATGAGACTAGACCACATCGCTATACACAAAAATTTCTGAGATGCCTGCGTTTAATTGAAGCGGATAGTTTCCCACGTATGAACCATCTGACATTTTATTTTCGCTAAATCCTAACAGATCTAATAATCCACGTCCGAGGTGAAGCTCGATATATTGTGGGACTTCGATAACCACATGCGAATTCGGTAATTGGCTTAAATTTACGAACTGAAATACGTTAAATAATTCTTCTGCTGTTTTATACATACCAACATTAAGAAAGAGATCATATGTTTGATTAAAAACTTCAACTTTTTAAAAATATTCCTTTACAATTACTTTAAAATGATCATTTTCATCTATAGGATGGGCTCGATTTACTTTAAACGTGTGAATTCCTTTGACAATTGTGTCATTATCCAAGTTTAGTTTTTCTAAAAGCGATTCTCCTAACGACCGCATAAAATGAATTTCAATATTTTTTGCAACATGAATGCTAACCTCGTTAGAAGTATCATCGAAAATGAATTGTATTAACCTCTCTAGGTTTAATAATTTAATATTTTCTTTAAAAGCATCGAATAATTCTTTAGGTGTTTTTACTGTTGTGTTATTGTCATGATGTGATACAACAGGAACAATGTGTTCTATCACATTTAAAGGATTTTTGTCAAATATGTTAAAACTTAAATCGGATTGGGATTGTTGAGATGTTCGAAACTTAAATGTTCTCGAACTATTTATGACAATATCCGAATCCGGTAAATGCAACATGTATAAAAACTTTGAAGCTTTACTTTGTTCCATATGAATTTCAAAATCGACTCCTAAGAAAAGTTCGACTTCGCTCTTATCGGATTTAAATAAAAATTTCATGTTATTATCAACATAATGCGCGATTTGACTATTTAAATTGTTAAAAAAAATTTCGGGGTCTTCGCTAGTTTCGTAATTAAATTTAATTTCGATGTGTTGTTCTTCTTTGCTTGTTCTTTTTTCGTCTTTTACTAATATTGAATAAGAATTATTAACACCGATATTAAACCAATTGCGGGGAATACAAATTTCGGAAAGAGCAACTTCCCACTCTCCGAATAACATTAACGGATGAGATAATTTTGTTCTATAGAAAGATTGCGTGTTTTTTGGAAAATAATCCATATTAGTATTACTAGGTAGAGTTAGATAAAAATCTGGAGTCTTTTCACCCATTTTGATTTTTGATTTCCGATTTCCCTAACCTCAAACGAGAATCAAAACCTTTAAATCGAACTAAAAAATTTTTATTAACACCACGTCCTTTTGTTCTTAACACCTTCTATATCCTCCAAAAAGACTTCGATCTTTGTAGATTTTTTGAAGTTCGTTTTCATAGAATCGTCCATTTAATACCACTCCTGCCAAATCTTCTAAAAAATATGTAGGCGGATAGGATGCGAAGCGTTTAGATATGGTGAAAACTTCCTTGTTCCAGTTTGGTAGGTAGCCTCTTCGAAAGGTTTTCTTGGCTTTCGATATTCTCACTTGCTCTCCAATATTGAATTTATACTTAATATTTCTCGTATAACCATAAAGCTTCTTGAAAATGAGAGGTTCTAATTTGTACGTTATCTGATTCGGAGCGAAATTTGTACTGCGATGAATGATATCATTGTAACTATTTAAAACCTTATTTAAAATGTCAACGTATTTATAGGAACCCCTATAAGTAAATATGCGAAACAATTTGTTTTTTAGTGTGCGATTAAATCTTTCCAAAACACTTGCTTTATGTTCGCTGTGTGTGCTGTAATGGTTAATTTTATTCTTTTTAAATAAAGTCTGGAGCTTCTTATTGTAAAACTCTTTACCTTGATCTGTTTGCAAATGTTTTATAGGACCTATCTGTTTTAACAATTTCTTAAATGCTCCCAAAACCTCGTTGCTGCTTTTATTTTTTAGGGTATGTATATATGCCTTTTTCGAAAAAACATCAATTAAAGTCAGAAGAAATTTCGTTCCTTTATTTTGTTTTGAGAATTTTGACATATCGACTAAATCACTTTGGATTAAATCTCCAATTCCATATGATAAAGTTTTTCAACGCTGAAACTTATATCGTATTGGTTTATCAAGAGTGTAGGTATCCTGTTTTTGCAAATATTCTTCTGCCACTTTTGTAGAAACGCCTGTTTGCTTAGCTAGTCTCTTGACCCCTCCATATGAGCCAGGGTTTCAAAAATCGTAATAGATGTTTTCTAATAATTCATCCACCCCGTTATCTTTTGAGTTGGAGATTTCCATCCTCCGTGTTCGGTTGTTAATAAAAAGTTCTCGTCCTTTAGCTCGGGAGATAAATCATCCTCGCTATCTTTATGTCGTAAAAACAATAACAATTTTTTATTACCAATCCAACTATTGGGAATATTTATTTCTCGAATTGCTTTTAAAAATATTTGGAAATGTAAAGGCTCGGATTGAGTTTTTGTATTTCTCAAAAGGTATGAAAAAATATCAACAATGCTCGAACCTTTTATAAGATTACCATCTTGTGTCATTTCGCCATAGTCATTTCAAGAATAACCTCTGGTCAGTAATTTTTCAACAATAGAGGGGATGAATTTCACAAAAGAATGAGGAGATGATGTCATGATATCTTTTAGAATGGGATCTATTTCTGTGCTCTCTCCCACCTTTTCGATAATTTTATCCCCGATTAATTGAGAACGCTCATTTTCGTCCACAACGCGAACTCGCACAGGTTCTGTCGGCTCGTTAATGGCTTTTTGATATTTAGCGAGAAGTTGACTAAGTAACTTGACTTTGAGATCGTCCGCTAACTTTTCGCAATCTAAAAGATTCGATAATTCATCTTCCAATCTCAATTCCGGTTTCTGCCGCTGGTGACCAATCAAAAATTCAGGAGGAACGAGAGCCATTCTCTTTGACATGATTTCATAAGACCTAAAGAATCATCGAACTCGTGTATTCAATTTTATATAATTTTTAAAATTATTACTTTTTTTGCCTATGGCTTTTCCGATCAATCCTCCGATACCAGATAAAACTGCAGGAAGAATTAAATGTAAAAATCCACCATTTTGTTTCACCAAAGAGTTTTTTTTTTGTTTTGTTTTCAACGCGGTTTTTCGAGAGGCATTTTTTCTAATACAACGCTTGTATTTGCGTAATTTCTTAATATCTACTGGAATATTACCAGCTAAAACATCTAAGCATATTTCGCTTAATATCAGTATTTGCGGTTTTGTAGCATTTTTGAGAAGCAGTCTCCTTTGTTTAGGTGAAGAATGAGAGAGCATTCTCAAGAAATCATAATTCTGTTTTAATCTTTTCATTTTGGTCTGTAAATCCAGTAAATACCATACATATCAGGAAACAAACTTTCTCCAAGTCTATGTTCTTCTGATGTTGTTGGGTGTAAATCCACAACTAAATAACCATATGGGCGTGTAGTTGCTTTTATGTATGCATCGACCATAAACTTAGAATTGTGAGGATATAACTGGCGAGTAAAACAATTGATCTGACTCATATCACGAGAGTTCTTAAATAAAATAATATAATGAGAATTTAAACTGATGTCGCGCATTGCTTTACATTTTGAAAACAGATTTCGAACCAGAAGTATCACACTTATATTGCGATGGTGTGACACAACTGTAAACAATTCTCATTTAGTCGATACATCAAATCATCAATCACGATTAAATCAACATTATCATAGCTTTGCGGAAGACCTTCAACAAATTCTATATCTGTTTCTTCTAAGAACCAAGGTGAAGAATAATTATAACACCATTTAATATTTTTCACATTTCCATCATAAACGTTATTTTTAATTATTTTACGAACTAAAGAAGTTTTACCCGATTGACTCGGACCCACAATTAAGCAACTGCTTGGATGTTTTAGACTGAGCATTGTTTACACAACTTATCAAATTCTGTATCAATAAGCTCTACGCCGATAATTTGGGGTTTTTTTAAGATTCGGTTCCTCTTTCCAGAAATAACGAATGTCGACACTTTCGCGTTTTCTCTATTACAAACGTGAAAATATATTCGTCGTCCTAAATTTTCTGAATAGACACATGATGAATTTGTTAAGTCTATTCGATCGGTGTATATACACTCTTCCTTGTGAAAACTGATCGTAAGTGCTAAACCTATAATCAGAGAGATGCTAACTAAACTTAAACAAATCAAACTCCAATGTTTAAGCACTTGAGAAGTAAATGCTATTCTTTTTTTTAAATCAATTGTTATTCCCACATGTGCATCGTGTCTTAAACGTCTTAAAGCCAACTCACTAATGATTTTCGAAAATGTATTGATAGCTTTTATTATCATCATCCTCTAAAAATCAAAACAACCTCTCCTTCTCCTCCCTAGTTTCAAAGTAAATATTTTTTTCTCTCGCTAAACAAAAATTATTCATCGCACAACACGTGCTTTTTCCATCGAGCGCTTTGCTTTAAAAAAATCTTTCTCTCCTGCTAGACTTTTAACCTCTTCCTACAGAGATATCCTCTCTCTCTCACACACAAGCAAAACCCCCCCACACAAAACACGTATTCTTCTTCCCTCTTGAAGACCGACACATGTATATTTGTATTTCCGTTTTTGTGGTGTTTTTATTTTCAGCCTGTTGTAACTGATCTCGCGACAACACTTCGGCCGAACGAGAGAAAGACTCTCACAAGGGAAGAGCTACAAATTAGCTAAGAGAAAATCTAGGAGGACTGATACCGTGCTCGCAGTCGCTTGTTTACGCGTCTTAGGGTAAGTTAGAAATCGATACAAAGCAAACATGTGAATTAGCAAGTCAACCACCAACACACCTTACCTGCGAGTCAGACACCAACACGCGTTAGCGGTGAGTTACCACATACAACTGAGTCAGCC
>JAOUZG010048631.1:0-26530 GCA_026289955.1 Argiope argentata | reverse complement strand
GTGTGTGTGGATGTAAACATTATGTTTGACGCAAAGGCAGTTGCTTCAAACATACAGAGAAGAAGACGTTGAATTTCGAATTTTTAAGCACGGATTATATACAATCAAAAGCAACGAGGGCAACATAGAAGGACACAAAACGAAATGGGGAAAAGCTAATTAATCTTTTATCCCTGTGTATATACACTGTGAGATTTTAATAGGGATTTCTATAGCATGACAGGCTCATGTAAATATTGTGTAGGGATCTTTTAAAGAAATATGCTTCAATTGATAATATTTTATCCCTTCACTCGGAGTGTAGGAATCTGTCGTTTTTAGACGAGTCAGCAATTTTGCAAAGCTTCTGTTGAATTAATTAAATAGAACAATTGGAATGGATCAAGAAATGCGAGAATATTTTTAGAATGAGGTTACTATGCGCTAAATTACGATAAAACTTTGGAAATTAATCAGGGTTTAATTTAATTTTAAAATATCATAGAGTAAGAGTAAATTATCGAGGCACCTAGCCCCGGAACGGCTAGGGAGGAAATTTTTATTTCGTTATAACTTTTTTAATATTGAAGATTGAAATATGAATCAAATCAGCCAAATTAACATCTGATTAAGACAAATCACTTTGGTATTTACGTATTATACCGTCCAACTTTATCGCCAAATTTGAAGTCGTCGCCAATGAGTTGCTAAACCGTCCATTATGGCAGTCTGGCAATGGTGTAATCTGTTGATCTTTATCACCAAATTTAAATCTGGCGCCAATGAGTTTATCGCCAAATTTAAATCTGTTACTAAACCGTAGGTGAAGACGGTATAATATGTAAGTAACATAACCTTTATGCTTAATGCTTATCAATAACTGAAATATCTTAGAAGTTATGGGCTAATAAGTGATGTCCAAACTCTGATTTTGCTTGAAATTAGATTCATGAAATATTAATTTGGGTGGAAATGAGTTTTTGTCTTCTAGCATGCCGACAGGAATTTTCCCTACCCCTTATGCTTAACATTGCTGGTCTATATAATTAAGGGCAAATATCCAAAATGAATAAAGATAGACGATTGAAGTCTATGATAGACGAATGGAGTTTATGATAGACGCATGAAATATGATCATAATATTCTGCTTCAAATCTTCCTCAATTTGATTTGACAATAAGCCCAAATAGACGAATGGACGAATTCGGAATCAAACAGACGAATAAGCATCAAATTGACGAATGCGGAATCAAATTGACGAAGAAAGTATCAAATAAACGAATTCGGAAAATAAAAGTTTAAAAATAATAATAATAAATATCTAGAAGAAAAGACATAAAACAACAATAATAAAATATTTTAATTAAATGAGATAATTTATTTAGTTCAAAACTAATCTGACAATGATAAAATACAAATTTTTTTAAAATAACAGTCACTAGTTTTAAGAAATTCAAATTGTTTTAACCTGAGCTTCGGAGTCACTAGTTTTTAACGTTTAAAACTAATGATTGGAAGTGTGCTAAACAATGAAAATTATGATCCACAAACGAAAATGAATGATCGAAAATGAGAGCACCGCAGCTAGAGCTCCTGATGATTGGAAGTATGTTAAGCGATGAGAATTAAATCTAGGATTCTCAGTTGAAAACGAATTATCGGAAATGAACGCACTGCTACTAGAGCTAGTGAATATTACAAGCATACAAGGTGATGATAATTAAAACTAGGATTCACCATATAAATGAATGATTGGAGCCGAGCACAAGATGATTGGGAGTATGTTAAGCGATCCGAATTAAAATTAAGATCCTCAATTAAATATGAATTATGGCGTTGAGCACACTAGGATCTCAACTGGTGGTGAAACATTCTTTAAAATAGCAGATATCTACCAATTAAGAGATAAATCAATACGTCATCTAAATCTTGGTTCGCTTTAAACAAGGCAAACAGTAATAATTTATTTTAATGAATGCGGTTGGTCATATTTAGTATGTTATAAATCTCTGGCAATTCTGTGTTGATATAGAGAGAACCGGCGTCCTGGTATAAGGGTGGTGTATCTTCCTCGTGTTCTGGGTGTCCCGGGTTCGAATCCAGATTCGGGCGTGGTTGTTCTTCTGTGTTATCTCTGGGAGTATAAAAACTGCAGATCTCATGATGGAAATCAAGACCTCATGACTCAGACGGACGCTTCATATTTCTGACTCTTACAGTGATTGTTTATTTGTCATACATATGTTCACAATTTAATTTGTCAATGTTCACCCCTTTTCAGTTGGTAATCTAATTTCCCTGTAAGTTCAACCCGTAATCACCAATTGTTTCAGTATTCTTATTTCCTTTATCTAGTTATAACTTCAGAAAAAAATTGAACAGATTCGTGTAAGATTTGACACCGATGGCATTCTCTCTGGAAATCCCTGAATGTTGTATCGTCTCCCTTTTTTTCATTTAACAATTTTTTCCTTTTTTTCTCTCTCTCTCTTTCTCCCATCTGGTGCTCATCCAACTGGTTAGATAACTTAGCATTTTAGGCACCGGAGACACAGGATGGCGTTATGTAAGGTGTGCGAATGTTTCTTCCTGTAAAAAGGGGCTATGCAAGCGAATGTCATGAGTGAGTAGCAAAAGTCGTATTCTTGGCCTTAGTTGGCGCTTCTACAAAACAAGAGACGCTGTTGAGCTTAAATCGCTGACTACCTCAGCAAGCTTGTCCATGGTAAGTGCCATAAGAAATAATAACAATACATATATATGGAAAGAAAATTAATTTTGTTTCTCTTTCAGAGAAGATTATCAAGATCCAGACTGAATTAGAGGAAATTCAGCATCATGTATTTTTGTAATAAATGACCTATTCGCTAAGCTCCAAACATTCAAATTTATCACTTCATTATCTCTCAAGCTCCTTTCATCATTTATTACGGCTTCTGTAAAAGCATCGTGAGAGGAAATATCCATTCATATCAGATACGCCTCATAATATAATACAGTGACATCTGTAACCAGTATCGAATTTAACTACTACTTCTTCACGGTTAGTTAACTCCTTCTTTTCAGTGAGGCATGGTTCTGGCCACAAAAACGGAAGCAATAACTGCTAAACCCTTCATTGTCCATTATCGCCGTAAATGACCAGTTTCGCCAAGCTCCAAACATCAGAATTTATCTTACCACAGTTTCCATTTCCAGACTCCTTTCATCGTTTATTACAACTTATGTTATAAGTTTCATTGTTGAAGGGAAAGTCTGGCGTCAGGTAAGGACAAAGGATGTAAAGCTGTCCAGTCTTCAGTTTTCAAGCGATCACATTACCTTGCTCCAGGTACGCCTACAATGGACAACTTCGAGCAGTGAGTGGGGTCAGTGATTGCCATCTCGTCCCATCCATCTTGACGCGTGTCTCGGACATTTCTAGTGGCTGACCTCTTTCCCCTGCCCCCTTTACTTCCTGTGGTCGAGGGTCACGAACCTTTTGGCCACAGGACATGATGATGAAGTGTCCATCCACAATGAAAATAGTCCTTGGAAGTATATTATTCCTTTTATCTGGCAAAAAAATGGTGAGCGGTGTCCCTTTTGGTTAGGGGATGAGGTTGCATTCACTTTTTCGAAAACTCATCCATCACAGAGGGGTTGGGGAGCGTTTGAAACGTTTTGGACCATTTGTTGTGGTTTAGTGGAGGAGGTGTGCATTTTGTCGAGTGGTTTTGTGAAAGTGGCAGTAATGAACTCGGAAAATGTCTCACTTAGTATCGGTGTTTTCGAATACTTATGAAAGAAGGGTTGAACCTATTTTTAAATGGGTTTGTCAGTTCCTTAGGTCACGCATCGATTCCTGATGAGTGCGGTTTGAGCAAATGGTATTCTCTTTGGACGATTGTTTACTTAATCTTATTGCAATTTTTTTTATTAATTTTATTTAACTAATTTTGAAATCTGAATGAAGTAGGTATACGTCTTGTCGAGTGGTTTTGTGAGAGTGGTGGTAATGAAATACTCGAGTTGTTATTTGAATACTCGAGGTGTTATAGTCTTGCCTAATGACCACAATGCTATAAAGGGAAGGGTGATTTTGCATTCATTAGATATTATGCGAGAGCGTTTCTTGTTGACTATTCACGGTATTTTATATTTCAGAAAGGCATTTCAATAATAATTATTATTTAAAAGAACAAATTTTTAAACCCTCCACCTCTTTTTTTGAATAATAATTGATTAATAAAGTTGAATGAAACCGAGAATTAAAATAAATATTTAACGCTACAAAAGTGTAATAAAAATGCACTACCTTCAGAGAGTGTAATAAATAATGCACTACTTTCAGAAAAATTAAATTACTTCCAAGGAAACCAAATTTACACCAAAAAGTACATTTTTAACATTTAAACAAAATTTAAACATAACATTATTTATAAATAAAAATGCATGCAGCCTAGATTATCACATTGCCTTTAAATAAATTTTAAACTCCAAAAAGTGACTTATATAATAGCTGATGCAATAATGATTTTGAAACAGTCTTAATGCTTGATGATAAGATCTCAGTTTCAAGTTTGGAAGGACAAAGTGTCTATCATATATATGGCTTTCGTACAGTTTAAATTTGTTGTAGAGGATTAATAACTTCACATTTGTATGGAAAAATGTAAAGAATGGTCTCTGATTTATGAGGCGTCCTCGATATCTAATCTCGTTTCAGAATAACGATTTCAGTTCCGACCTTAGTGTGGCTTCAAGACTTAATGCTAATTTGATTTAATTAAACTATAATAAAATTGAATTATATTGCCTCATTTTATTACCACGGCTCACAATTACGTAGTTTTCTAGCATTTGAAAAATTTGATGTTAACCTAAGCTATAAAATCATTAATTACACTTTGCTCTTATTAATTTTATTTCTAGTTGTTCGTGATTTATTATTTTGAGTCCAAATTTTATTTGAAAATTAAAAGTATGCACTTCTATTTTAAAACTTCAAGTAATCCATATTTTATAACTAAATATACGCGAAAGGAATATCTCAACGAATGAATAATTTCAGCGGAAAAATGCATCAAGTTCCAAAATAGCGGCTATAATAATAATCATAACCCACAAAACATCAAGCAATTGGTCTTTTTAATCGCATCTTTCCGTTTTCTTTATTTTCTTTTGAATTATGTGTTTACGACAGCTCTCTTCCAAAAATGAAATATCGAATCCCACATTCCAATTACTATACCCCCTCAACCCCCATCTCACTCCCTTTCAAATCAAAAACGTTTGAATTCATCGCATTAAACATAAAAATGAAGAATAAAGCGTTTCAATCAAAAGAATAAAAAAAAGAATGCGAACAATATCCCTCCTCCCTCTCGCGACAAGTCGCCAAAGGGGACCCAAATGGCTATTAAATGCAAAAACCCGTCCGCCATTGGCGAACCGTCATTACGTGTAATTCATCATTACACGCAATAAACTGTAAATGCAGTGGCGATCATCAATGAATATAGTAGGTAAATTGAGTTTCTGCTCGATTCTCCATTAACTGGCTCTAAGCCTTGATGGGCCTGCGCCAGTCCCTTCCTTATGTGGAATGTGTACATTGGAGAAGGGTTACTGAGTTGGCTGAAAGTCGCCAATTGACGCCAAACGCCACTTTCGCGGGAAATTGCATCATTTACTAGTAGATAGAATTGAAGCAAGTACATTTTGTGGATGACAAAGCTAATTGGAAATGTTTTAGTGAACTATGTAGAGTAATATTTTGTTTAATTAAGAAGAAAATTCTAATTTTATGAATAAAAATAGAATTCTGACGGAAAAAAAAGTAGAATTTTATGAATAAAAGCAGAATTTAAATTAGTACATCATATTTTAAATGTTATAGAAATAAAGCTTTGTCATTTACGATAACGATTTTAAAATGATAATATGATTTATAGTAGCAAGCGTTTCAACGAAATCTTATTGGGGGATATTTTACTATGCCAAAGTTAGAAAGCCTTATTACTCAAAGGTATAAAAATTTTGCTTTATTTAGCTATTTCAATTCCCTTTTTGATGCAAAAAATTAATTATTTTGGGACGAACCTTATGATTTTTAACCATGATCAGAAAGCAAGGGTGGCACTAAAACTAATTTATGAACAGATTAGAAACTCATGTATTAAAATCTAACCAATACATCTGCTGTATATCCAAATATAAAAAAAATTAATAAATTATAGTTGCAGGCAATAAAAATAAATGGTAAATTATCAGGGTAAATACCACATTAGTTCTTTCTCAACAAATTTGACAATAAGTGAGATTTAACATATCCAAGACCCAAATAATCGAACTTTTGTATTCAATTATTTCCCAGATAAAATTTAATCAAGAAAGAAATAGATAAAAAAAATGCATGTATATTTGAAAAAAAAAAAGATTAAAATGCTATCCATATTTCAATGTATCACGTCAGAACATCATTTTTTGAACGGCCAAGCGCCGTGTGCTCGTGAAAATTAAATTATTTTTTATTCATTTTAATTGTTTCATTGAATGAGTCACTTTAGTATTGCAAACGATTAAAAAAAATTTGTCTCGCGCTTATTGTTAAAAAAAATATCAAATTTCTTATTTATTCCATTTCGTATAATCACGCACTCAAAATGGCATTTTTCTAAGTTTTATTGGCTGTAATAATTAACTCATTTTTTTTAAAATCATAGCTTTTGTAAATGCAATGGTAACACGATATTAAAAATTGATTTTTTGTGATGTTCGGGGCGATAATAAAGTTTTTGATTTTCTTCTACGGATTTTTGTGGATGCCAAAAACCTCATCCCTAAAACAACATCATATTCTGACATGATAAAAACTCTCACGATTTTTTTAAAGCACGTTTTAGATAAACACCACTATTTTAAAGATTTGTCAAGAGAAAGATCTAGAATTAGATTACAAACCTCAAGTTATATATTGTAATCAATCGTTTAACAATAATAAATATAATCACGGCAATAGAAAAATAAATGTAATTTCAAAGATAAGCTTTTAATGAATCAAGGAGTTTTAAATTGTGACTGAAGGAGATATTTGAAAAAAAATCAGATAAATGAAAAATATTAAATTAATTTTTTTTTTACGGGAAAAATCTTAACAGTTTTCCCTCTCTTTTTCCGAGTATAATATTCTTATCGTGACCTTAACTTAGCCAATACTTTGTTTTCGCATGACATCATTTTTTATATGTTCGTACATCATTAATGCTAAATCAAAAAAAAAATGAAATTTGAAGTTGAAAATTACATAGTAGAAACAGTGTATCATTAATCTCATGGCCTGTACACGAATAAAAATAAATTTCATTTGATTTGAAAATTAACATAAATATTGCCTTATCATCAATTTGAGTCAGAGAAATCCGTCACATCTGAACAAAAAATAGATGAATACATAGATAATTTTTCAACTCAGTGATCAACTTATCAATTGTCGAAGTTCCTCTAATCGGTCATTCATTTCCGCAGGCGGAAAGCTTCGGAATTCGAATTGGATTTCGTTTCTGGAATTGGAAACGAAATGTTCACGTCGTCCCGTTTGAGACAAGCAACAAATTCCAGAGATCGTAAGGTAATACATCATTCCAAACATGATCGATTGGCTCGGGAAGTTTGTATTCCAGCTCCGAGACGTGGGTGTTGGTATTGAGGGTTTTTATCAGTCATTTCGAACGTATTGCCGTTAATGTTTTTGTTCATGTATTTCTATTTATATGCAATCGAAACGGTGCTTGTTTCCTCTCGTGTCAATGTCAGTTTTTGGGGAACGAGTAGAAACCTATTCGTGGATATCCACATTTGAAAAAGTAGATATTGACTGAAAAGTCAAAGAATGATTCAGAAGCTCATTGTGATCACTGATTATTTCGTGAGAGTTCTTAAAATATTCTTCTTGAAAGTGAAAATACACAAGAAATATTGTATTTTTAGTAGTGAAAATTCTTACAGTTTCGCTCACTGTCATCCACTTTTGGTCATAAAATACCAATTTCAGCCAAATGTCAAGTGAATTTTAATGTGAAGCACATTAACCAATTCGTAGATATCCATATTTCAAAAAATAGATACTGACATAAAAGTCAAAGAATGACTCAGAAGCTCATTGTGATCACTGATTACTTAGTGAAAGATCTTAAAACATTCCTCTTGAAAGTGAAAATACACAAGGAATATTGTATTTTCGATTGTGAAAATTCTTATAGTTTCGCTCTCCGTCTTCCACTTTTGGTCATAAAGCCCAATTTACCCCAAATGTCAAGAGAATCGTAATGTGAAGCACATTAACCAATTCATAGATATACATATTTCAAAAAGTAGATATTAACAGAAAAGTCAAAGAATAACTCAGAAGCACATTTTGAACGCTGATTACTTAATGAAAGTTCTTAAAATATTCGTCTTGAAAGTAAAAATACACGAGAAATAGTGTATTTTCAGTAATGAAAATTCTTATAGTTTCGCTCACTGTCTTCCACTTTTTGGTTATAAAGCACTAATTTGTATTACATGTCAATTGAATTTTAATGTCAAGCATATTTTGTTTAACACTTTATTTACCAATTATTTTTCCATCAATTTTTCGACTTTATTTTTGCACTATTAATTATATTTCCTTGCAGAATAATCCAAGAACATCTTTTCAATTTATCGAAATATCTTAATTAATAATGAAATATATCTTCTGTTTTCAACTTATATTAACTACTTGCTATTTAGGTTACAGTCTCCGTGTAATTTTGAATACCTTTAGAAAAAATAGTTCTATTATTAAGATATAATCTTTATTTAAATGGTATTTATAAGAACCATCAGTAAACAGACGATTATTATTGTTGTTGTTAGTTTAACCGTTAGCATCGATTTATTGAATTTCTAGTTTATTGAATTGAAGATTTTTTGAATTAAGTTTGAAATAAACAATTCATAATGATTATAATTCAATATGAAAATTACTTCGAATACATAGATAAGTCAAGCATTCAGTGGATTTCCATTTGAATCAAAATAAGAAAATATTCCGAAATTAGATGGTGTCATCTTATTAGATTGTAAAGAAAATAAAACAGTTAAGTTGTTAACCCTTCTATAATGAGTCTGATTTTCCATAATGAAAAATAAATACTAGCGAAAATTCTCACATTCTTTCAGATTTTTCTCTGGTAAAATCTTACATTTTTGTTGTTTCTTATGGTATTTGCCAAGTACAAGGGCACTAACGGCCGTTAGTGATTTGAAGCCGAATGAGCGCCTCTTGTTTTTGATGTACTGCCAATTAAGTCCAAGAGTACGACTTAGCTACACATTCATCTCCTTCGCTTGCACAGCCCCTTTTTACTGGGGGGAGGGGCACATTCACTCATCTCATAGATAATACACAGAGGAACAACGCTGCCCTAACCGGGACTCGAACCCGGGGCGTCCAGATCACAGAGGATTAATGTACTTCGTTTAATTCTCATCGCCAGTATCCTTTTAATTCAACACCTCATGTTTTGGAAAGATTTGTTTGGTGAGAAAAATTATCCATAACTTTTAAAATACAATTGTTTTTTTTAATGAGCATCTACATCTTTTATCATTTTTTTCTTGGATCACATTTGTTTTTTAATAAAAGTATCAATTACATGCGTTTTCTAACGTTTTAAAATATCTTAATCGTTTTTAAATTCAATCTTTTTTCTACCATTTTAATTGAATTCAGCGAAAGTTTGGTATAATTTAGCGAAGAATGGCTCTCGCGCCTGTGAAACCCTCAAAACAAACTAAATCTACAATATTCTTTCATAAAATAATAGAACTATTTGTACCACTAATAAAGAAGAATGCGCGTGTGCATGTGTATTTGCTCTTTACAGGCTAGATCCTTTATCTTATAGTTTACAAACTCAGCATATATATACCTGAAAAGGTATTCTTCGAAGTAGTAAAAAAAATTAGAATCAATAACTTGAAAGTTAAAATGAATTTTTTCTTTTCTCGCGATGGCTTTTAAAAATATTATTGCACAAAAAAATAATAATAATGCATTAAGGATTGAGGAGGGGGGGGGGGTCACCACCTGCTGACTTTTGCTCGCCAATTCCTTTGTTGTCTGAGGCTGTACGCGTCGTCCATCATTTTCAATTAGGAATTGATGAACATCGGTTCATGAAACTGACTCCATGGTTCATGTACACATTTTATAGAACGTGTGCAAAACATTTATGACAATACTACTTTAATATCTGATAATTTGAAAAAGTCATAGGTATGAAATTATCTCTACACGATTTAGTTCAGATCAGATATAAATATCTTTGCAAAACCAAGTACTATCTAACTAATATATAAAATATATGTTTAATAACAATTAAGATAAAAAAATAAGATAAATCAGATATAACTAAGATTAAGATAAGATAAATAAGACATAAATATCTTTATAAAACCAAATACTATCTAGCTAATAAAAAAGAAATTGTTTAAAAACAATTAAGATGAAAAATAAGCTAAATCAGATATAAATAAGATTTAGACAATATAAATCAGATATAAGTATCTTTATAAAACCAACTACTATCTAGCTAATATCTAAAATATTTGTTTTATATCAAATTAAAAATTTTATATTCAATCAAAGCAATAGTTATTGCTTTTCATGCCAATATCTATTACATATGATTAAATAGAAATCTATTTTTTGACACTTATATTTTACCATTTATTTCTGCACTTTTTTTTGTTTATATATAAATATATATATAAATAAAAAAATTTATATATTATATAAGTTGAATATATAACATTTTTAATGGTGGTGTGGAGATCCTTTTTTAAAGATAGTTTTTAACAATCTCGTTATAGAAATAAAAATTAAAATAGCTTCTTTTTTTCGTTCTCGTGTTTTAACTTTTTTTTTCTATATATATGTTTGCAAACATATAGAGAGGATACTTTCGATCTGCATTCTACTTTAATATTATATTCGATTCGCCCAGAATTCTTTTCAATTTTTTTTTCAGAATTCCATTCCAAATTCTACTTAATGTGTATTGCTACATATCTTTGTTAAATATAATTTATATTATTAATTTTCTTGTCCAGCCTTCGTATGCTTTGAACTCTCTTGACTAGCTAAATTAATTATTACGGTTAATAATGACTAGCTAAATTATTACGGTTAAATTTTTATTATTAAATAAATTAATAATTTTTATAAATAAACAATTGCTTATGAATAAATAAATTGACGTGTAAATGCATTAATCATCTTTAGTAAATAGCAGGCAATTCATTGTAAGAATTTTCACAAAACTAACGACTGAGATCTGGCGATAAGTCGCCAAGATTGGCGCCTCTTTTTAGTGACTCTCCATCCTCCTTTCATCCCAACGGACGCATCGGATCGAAAACTGCTTCATCCGAATCCCCCCAGCATCCGACCCAGTCGTCCAATCACGAAGTGATCTTGTTTCTATTCTCTTTCTAGGCGGCCAATCATAGCTTCCTGTGGTCGGAAACGATGTGCAAGTGCAGGGTGGAACACCAACAAAAAAAAGTTAATAGCAAAAGAGAGAGAAACAATACAAAAAGAGTAGAAAAAGAAGAAAGAGGGAACAATCAACTCCCCCTCCCCCTCCCCCTTAAGGAAATGATATCATCGAATGAAGAGGATGGGGAGGGGTCGGAATGGGACAGACTATTAAAGGCGACCCGGACACGAACGTAAAGACTGTCGTTACTTCGTATTTTTATTAAAGCTTTCCGGAGTTAAAGATGAATAATGAATCTTCTTTTCAATGAGGTTTATAAGCATAAAAGATTGATGCTCTTTCTTAAAAAAGAAGTGAATTGCTTTTTCTTAATTTATGAATGAAGTTGCTCTAATTTATTCTCCTGAGAAAAAAAATTGTTTTTAAAATAATTTAAAAAATAGAACGTTTAGTTAAAAGCCAATATTCAAATAGATGATCTCTGATTAGATTTATATCTGAATATCCTTAACATTCAAATAAAATGTAACATAATCTCTACTTATAATAAAAATCTATGCGTGTATGTGTTGGCAGCTTTACAAGGTAGACCTAGACCTAATTGGCTAGACCTAATTGTCCGATCTAAAATTACCTAATTTGGAACATAAATACTTTGGAAAGTGGGCACATGATCTCACCGTTTGATTTAGATGTACTAAACTTGGTACATGTATAATTTGGAAGGAGAAAATCTGTATTTCAAGACATTATTTCTAAAAGTTTCAAACAGAATTCAAGAATGAAACGAAATTTTGGTGTCTTAAGGCTGTAACATTAAATAATATTACGATACGAAAGTAATTTTAATGTCATCTTAAAAATCAAAAAATATCTTATCTGAATGGCAGCGATTTTATTGTTGTGCCTTTCCCCCTATATTTTTAAATTAGTACTTAAATATATATAAAGTAAACTTTATAATGATGTGTAATATTTTTGTAAAAGTTAATGAAACTCAGGTTATATTCTTTGTTGTTACAAATATTTCAACATGAGTTTTTGTTCCAACATTATTAAATGAAAATGTGAAGGTATAGCATATCTTCCCATAATAGGTAGGTTCTGCTTAAAGCATATTTTTAATAATTTTTTAAACATTTTATTGCATTTACAAATATAATTTAACTTCAAAATCATTCAAAAGGGGACATTTTTTTTAAAAGTGCAGTACTTTTGGGATGTATGGATGTGGAAATATATAAATAGAAAATTAAGGAAATGGATAGCACAATGAATAGAATGGTATAAGGTTTTTAAAACTATATAAGTTATATATGTATATTAAAATTAAATTAGAAATATAAGGGCAAGGAAGTCACTAAGTCTTAATCTCATATAAGAAAATTCAATTGAGATTATTGTGATAAGGCATTATCCAAGCCATATCCATAAAGCCATAATAAAATGTAATAATATAATTATGAATATTATAAATCCTATTATCCTTACGGACTAATTGGCTACAAAAACGGCTATTTAATAATAATACTCACTTTTAGCATATTGTTGGAGGTTTTGTATTAAACTCAAGCTCAAGAAAATATGAAAAAATAAATTTCTCAAATGTTCAAATTTATTGTAAATACTGTAGATTATAGTATGTTATAATGATGAGATGCTAGTTAAATTTTCCCATAATAATTTTTAATTTAAAGATAAGTTTTTATAAATGGATATAATTATTTAATAATTATAAATGCACGTAGTATTGTAAAAAATTCTTTTATACACGTATATTTATAAATATATATAATAGTTTAATAAATTCTTTATGTCTTATATTTTTATCCAATTATTTATTTTTGCCTTTTCTATTTCAAGGTATTTCTAAAACTACTTCTCAGAAATTTTGAGTCATAAATTTGCTGCAGAAAGCTTCAATGTGTATTAAAACAGTATTTTTTTTAATAAATATTCACCCCTAAAAACAAAAGACAATTAAAGAAAAGTAATTAAAGTAACATATCCCTTCCTACCCTCACCATTTATTAAAACCGCATTGGAAATGAAGTTTTAATGTTAACAGAATTTAAAGTTAGCAGATTAAAAAACACCGACTAAATTTTAATACTAGAACTAGTTGTAAAGGTAAGAAAAACACATATTAATAGCTATATCCAATATATATTCTATGTATAAATACATCCAATATATATTCAATATATAAATATATCCAATAAACAAGATCCAATATAAATATATCTAATAATAAGATCCAATATAAATATATCTAATAATAAGATCCAATATAAATATATCCAATGTAGATCTAATATAAATGTATCTAATAATAAGATCCAATACCAATATATCCAATATAGATCTAATATAAATATATCTAATAATAAGATCCAATATAAATATATCCAATATAGATCTAATATAAATATATCCAATAAAAATAGAGTCAATATTTATTGATCTAATATACATATTCAATAAATATATCCAATATATATATATTAGTTTAAATAGTACAAATAGTATAAAATAAATATATTCATTTGTTGGTACAAACCAACTTTTTATTCGAAAACATTGTTATCTTATTATTTTTTGTATTTTTGTGACTGCTAGAAGTCATAAAATAAGTTGCTGTTATATGTCAATTCCTTTACAATCCCAAATGGGAATAAGATGTCATAATCCCATAGAAAAAAGAAAAAGAAAGAAAGAAAGAGTTAAAAATTCACCATATCATGATCTGACAAAACAAGACTAACCCTGTTTTCTCACGGTTATCAACAAAGTCGAAGCTCTAAGCGACAACTCTTTTCAAATGACCCCCAACTCGCCAGTGTCCGCCGCGATGATGTAAACACGTCACGGTTAGCAACTTCTTTGACGGACAGCCCCATAAACGCTTTCCCCACCGCAAAATCTGCTTCCATTTTCCAACTCCGATTGTCACAAATCTGTCACAAATGTGACCGTGGTTGTAACGAATCTGTCACCAATGGGAAACCATTTTCCGGGAATAAACGGAAGGATGAAGTCTAAATCCGTGCGACAAAAACGGAGGGCAAGAAGTCATAAAAAAGCAACTCAAAGTTCATAACGCGTGTCGGCTTTTGTCAAAACGCTTCAAGTTTTAGGAGTGTGGGATATGTTAAAGAAAGTTCTTTCATTTCAATGGTGAGGTGGCTTTCTTTAGAGCTGTGATTTCGTGTTTTTATATGTGCGTTTATAGAATAAACTTATTCACACCAATTTTAAATGCCTGAAGCGGTGTAATATAAACATATAAAGATATAAACGTTTCAAAAAAGGTTGCAACGTTAAGCGTCATCAGAGATTTCTGGAAAACGTAAACTGCTTTATGGTTTTCTAGAAATTTTTGAAGAGCAAGGAGCTGTAGAAGTGATATCAGAGCGCTTTATGTTTAAGATTATTGGATATATTAAAATACTTTCATTTTAGAAATTTGTTGATTTTATTTAAATAATTTTTTTTAATCTTATGGAATAACAATATTAAATTTTTAATGCCTTCCATACAAAAATTGCAAGAAATAGGAATTTTTTTGGAAATAATAGGACAAAGGACATCTAAGTTCGAGTGACAAAACGCGGTGTACGTTATCTAAAAAATAAATTAAGGACGTGTGTTGACTTTTGTCTAAACTTTTTTCATTGAAAAATATATTAATAATTTAAGAACCTGGAGTGGTATAATTTTGAGTGAACCACCTGCTAATTAAAGGCTGGTTAATCACATTATGAAATTATCAAAAGTTTTTGAAAACTGGAGAAAATGAAATTGTATTAAAAAATTAGAGGGGATTTTGTATAAATACGCTCCAAATTAATGATTAAAGATCTTGGAATGTTGAGCAGGTCAGCTGATAGTAAAAGATGGATAATTATAGTATAAAATGTTCCCCCCCTAAACACAATTCGAAACCTTAGGTACCATCCGAAAGGTATAATATATCTTCCAACAGTTTTTTTTTCTTCGTAATCAAAAAGCTATTATCAAAAAATTTATAAAACGGGAGAAATTTAACAGCCATTAAACACAATTCGAAGCCTTATGTACCATCCGAAAGGTATAATATACCATTAAAAAGTTTTTTTCGTCGTGATCAAAAGATTTGAAAGCTGGAGAAACTTAAGAGCCATTAAACACCATTCGAAACCTTATGCACCATCCGAAAGATATAATATATAATCAAAAAGTTTTTTTCGTCGTGATCAAAAGATTTGAAAGCTGGAGAAACTTAAGAGCCATTAAACACAATTCGAAACCTTATTCACCTTCCAAAATGTATAACATACCACCAGAATGTTTTTTTCGTGGTGATCAAATGGCTATTATCAAAAGGTTTTAAAACCTGGAGAAACTTAACAGCCATTAAACACAATTCGAAACCTTTTATGTCATCCGAAATGTATAATATAACTTCAAACAGCTTTTTCCTTGGTGATCAAAAGGCTATTATCAAAAAGTTTTAAAAACCGGAGAAATTAGCAGCCATTAAACTCAATTCGAAGATGTTTAATGGCTTTTGTACCATCCAAAAGGTATAATATACCATCAAACAATTTTTTGCATTATGATATATTTTAAAATGATAACAACACACATCAGTAAAATTCTCTAGAAAAAGGTTCCAAAAATTATGGAATAAAATGAAATCATGTAGAGATCCTCTTTTCAGAAATAAAAAAATAATTCTCCTCACTTGCTGTTCCCAGAGCCGGAAGGAAGAATAGAGAATCCGAATGTGGCGGGAACTCAGACATTAGGAAGAGTCCAGAGTCTCTCGCAGACATTCGATCGTGAATAATGGTCCTCTAAATTCGGCTGAATGCGGGCTCACAAAGGCTTTTTCTCTTGAAAAGGCCCGGAATATGTGTTTCCGGTGTCGAGAGCGGTCTTCACTGGTGCGTGCCGATATTTTTCTATCTCTTAGATGCCAAACATTCGATGTCGCCATCTTTTATATGAAATATGATTTTGGAGCAGTTATGCTAAAAAGATCCTCTATGTTACGTATAAACTTCTGCGTTGTGTAAATAATGATCGTCCAGTATATACCAAGTTGTTGATATGAGTCTCTATGTATGCCCATACTTTGTAAAATGAGATTCTGAATAATGTAAAATATTTCTTGGAATTCCGTTTATTGATTTGTACACCTTTAATCTTATTTTATATTGGAAGAAAGATTTATAATTGTCAGAATTAATTCAAATTTATATTATGACTAATATTTATATTTTTCCTATCTCTTTGTAATTGATAAAATTGATTTAAATTTAAATTATACTTGACAAATTAAGGACATAAATCTGTAAGGCATACGCCTGAGACCGCACGTTTTGGAGAAAACTTGTACGTTCTAAAATCATTATAAATTTGTTATTTATGAGTAACGAGAAAACTCGTGAACGCTCCGAAACAGATAATATGTGAAACACGAGAAAACTCGTGAGTGGTCCTTAATGTGTAAATATCAGATTTTTTTCTCGTCCTAATTGATAAAATTAGTTCAAATTTAAATTATGTCCAATATGAACCTTTGTTTTCTTCCTCTTTCTAACCAATGAAGTTAGTTCAAATTTAAATTATGTCTAGTGTTATATTTATTTACTCTTGTCTGAGTTTAAACTACCATTAATATTATATTTTTTGACGGAAATATAATAGAAAATTTTATATAAATTGACAGAAATAGTTCAAATTAAGATCGTGTAACACACCATGGCTTTTCTTTCTCTCTTTTTATTTTTTTGAAATGAGTTCAGATTTAAATTAGGCTTAGTTTCAAACTTATTTAATACATAATTTATTACACATCTGACATATATTTGCTACTTATTTATTACATAATTGACAAAATTAGTCCAAATTTAAATTATACTTAATGTCATATCTTTTTCTTTTTTTCTGTTCCACATCATAACAAATATAGTTCGATAGTAAAATTAGTTCAAATTTAAATTATATCCAGAATTATACCTTGCTACTTTTTTCCTTGGACTCATAATGAAATCTCCTGAAATATAATAATTATTATCTCTCGTTTGATTGGTTTATTTGGTTGAATAGTTTAAAAAATCAAACTTGGCCGTACTCTGCTACACAAATGGGAGAAATTAAACTTTCGGCAACAATAGCCGGCTTTAAATGATAGGTGCTTGAAAACGAAATTGAAAAAAAAAAATATTGGCTTTATTTTGATAATTTTGCATTATCACTATTATGCAATTTTTTCAACATGTTATTGGTTACAAATTCAACATTTACCTTTGTATGAAATAATAAAATTCTCAACTTTAACCATGATAATAATTAATTATACGTCAAGATGAATAACTAATTATACATAAAAATATCTTTATTATTATTTTGCCATTCTTTGCTTTAATGCTTGTCTTCATTGATATATATATATATATATATATAGTGATAACCAACCGATACTATAAGTAACATTAACAATCCACTTTTAAGGCTTTCTCTCTGCATAATAACGAAGATGGTTATGTGTGGGCATATAACTTATGCTGATCATGTAGGAATAGGAAGTTCAGCCTATAGATCCTAAATTTGGAACAAATATATTTTAAATGAAAAGAATGTGCATGTTTGAACAATTTTTATGAATTTTAATTAAAAACTAAAAATATTTTGAGTTATTTTCCATTATAAACCCTGAAAACATTATTGGATAAAAATGAGTTTTGGATCATTTTAAATTTTAAACATTTATATCTTTAATACTAACAACAAAATTGAGTTAGAAAGTTTATTGAATTTCCATCATTTATTGTTAAATATTTTTTACACAATTTTCGGCAGCTGTTTTTGTTGTTGCAATGAAATTCAAAATCATTTTTAGAATTTCATCAAAAATTTAAAGGTGTGATTTTTTACCGTTGTCGAGAGCTGAATAAAAAGGATTTGAATAACAGTCCACATAATTTCCGACAGAAAGTAAAAAGTAAAGTGCATTACTTTAAAAATAATATGAAATTTGAAATACTTCACTCAAAAAATTATATGGACTCGAATCCATTAGAAATCACTAATTGACTACTGCGACCTGTCCATAAGCACACGAATGAAACTGAATGACCGGAACAGAGTGATAACAACACTGTCGTGAGTTGTGGTTGAGCATTAAGGGCCATTACAAGCCACGACACAAACCTTTCTTTGAGAAATACGTGCCGTCATCAATGGGAGGTAGTCAACTCCCACCACTTCCTGCAGCCTCTAAGATGTGAACCAACCACCATACCTGACAGCATACAGAAGAACAACAATATCCATACCGGGGCACGAACCCAGCACTTCCAGAACACGAGAAAGACGCGCTACCTCTGTGCCAGCAAGCCAGCAAAGTAGCAGTCTTTTTAATAACAGTGTCTATATTATATCACAGTATTAATTAAAACAACTTAAACCTCCCAAACAATAAGATCAACTATAAAAAAGATCCATAAAACTCTTTGGAAGGCAATCTTTTCATAATATTTGGTTCTTTTTGGTATGACTGTTCTATAATTTATGTCAAACCCCTCATTCAAAAAAAAAAATGTTTTTTTTCTCCTTTAGATCTGAGCAACGCGAACTTACATCATCCACAGCTTTTGAAAATAAATAGAGATGAAAAAGTGGAGAAAAAAATTACAAAATCGAAACGGAAATCTATCATTCAACGGAAAATTGTCACTCTTAGCGGTCTACTTACGAGCCAGAAACATTTTTCAATGTCATGAGTAGAGACTGGCTCCGCCCAAACTGTATGGAGAGTCGCAGAGCCTTTCGACAGTAGAGATGGCAGCGATTGTAATCGACATTCATTTGTTTATCTGGCTGAAATATGACATTGAGAAAATCTGAAAGCAGATTAAATAGATGATTAATGTCATATTAATATTATATAAGAATCATTAAAACCTTGTTTCCATTATGAATGCAAATCAAACTGATAAAAGGTTAAAAATGTAACAAAGACTAAAAAAAAAAAGAAGTAACTCACTTTTTTTAAATCTTATTTCTTGCCAATTAAATTACTTATGCACAATTTTGATGTCCACGATTCATTCAAGAAATATTTCCAAGCATCAAATAATTGTAAAAATTAATGTTGAATTATTATCATGTCAGAACATGATGTTATTTTGTGAATGAGCGTCAACAAAAATCCGTAGCCGAAAAGTAAGAAAAATCGAAGCCAAAAAATTAAAATTTTAATATCTGCACGAGCATTAAAAAATCAGCTTTTAATAACGCGTTGCCATTGCGTTGACAAAAGTTCTTATTTCAAGAAAAAAATAAGTTAATGACTACAGCAAATAAAAACTAGAATAATGTCACTTTGAGCACGTGATGATATGAAATGAAATAAATAGGAAATGTGATATTTTTTTAAAACAATAAATGCGAGATAAAGTTTTTTCGATCGTTTGCAATACTAAAGTAACTCATTCAATGAAACAATTCAAATGAATAAGAATATAATTTAACTTGCAAGAGCACGTGCTGCTTGGCCGTTCAAGAAATGATGTTCTGGCATGATACATTGAAATATCATGGCATACATTGAAATATGCATAGCAGATTTCATTTTAATATTTATTTGAACTGCCTTCTTTTATAAGAAATTTAATGGGGAGAATCTAGGAACAATTAAAATAGACAACTACTAATAGACTACTTTAACTTTTAAAGTCAATCATGTTATAATCCTCTATTAGGAAGATTCCTTTACATACTAAGTAGATAAAAATATATTTGCATTTAATATCTTACCTCGATTTATTAACATTTTATTTAAGGTCCATAGTTTCAGAATCCCAAGGTTGAAAATTTAAATTTCATGCATATTGATATTTTCGGTGACAATACGCTATTTTAATATTTCCGGAATTTAAATCAATTAATCATCAATTAAACTTTGATTGTGAACATCGCTTTCTGTTGTTTGGATAGTAAGTAAGTTAAACTCAAAATGAAAAAGCGAAAAATAAGTTTAAAAATATTTGCTGTGAAATATATTAATAAAAAAATATTTTTGAAAGTTTTTTCTTATTTTATCTTATTTTAAATTGAATTCCACCGTAACGCTTTAAATAAGGTTGTAATAGTTTAAATTAACATAGTTTGATTAATCAACCTTACTTAAATAAAATTTGATTAATTAACTTTGTTAATTAATCAAACTATGAACTTGAATGTAAATGAGTAAATCAATGAGTAAACTTTCCAAATACAACAAAATTTTAATAAAACTGTAATTAAATAAATAATAAAGCTGTAATATTAATTTTTTTTTCAATTTCAATGAAAAAGAAGTTAACAAAGTGTTGAAAAATATAGCTAGCCGAACTGGGAGTGGTGAAATGATGGTTAATATCTTAGTATGATTAAGAATGTAGGTTGATTCTAATTAATCGTAAGAATAATATTCATGACACATACAAGTAGACAGTGGTCATCCCATCTGAAATTTTAATTCTGACTCTGCTGTCAAAGCTTCATTTATGGAAATGGTATTCAGGGTTATGTTTTAATAATTTAATATTTTAGACGAGAAAATAATACACTTGCAATGTAAATGAGTTAAATGATTAATCTCACAATAATAACGATATTAAAATGTTATATATTAAAATGTTATATTAAATGTCTCACGATATTAAAATGTTATATAAACGTGTTTTAAAATGGATGCAAAATAAGTTTGTAGTGTATTTAAGATGTAACTAAATAATGAAAGAATTATAAATTTATAAATTATGAGTGGCATTTGTATACTAATGCAGTTCTCTATTCTGTTTTCTTTCTTTTTTTCTGTTTCATCCTTTTTTTCTTTCTTTTTCCAGTTTCGTCTTTTCTTTCTTTCTGTTTCTATTTTTTGAACTTGTTTGCAAATTAACATTCTGCTGTTAAATTTAAGTTTAGGAAATAATAAACTACAATGTTTCGTAATCTTCAAGTTTTGAATAAGAAAATTATGTTTAGATGTAAATAAAATATATGATTGAAGACATATTGATTAAAATACATGACTTATACAACAAAATATAGAATTTAAGATGATATGATATATTACATTATGAAAGTATATGATATAAGTAGGAAAAATACATATAAATAAGATTATATAAATATATTTTTTAAATATTGATTTGAATTAATACAATCAATGAATTGAATAGACAATATTAAAGACGAATATTGATTTCCATCTACTCATAATCCTTCCAAGGAAACATAAATGTGCTCTGCCCAGAAAGCAAGAAGTTGGAATATTTCAAAAACAAAATAAAAATCTACAATTTATTAACATCATAACAAATACGGATTTGTTACGATACTACTAAACTGTAAAAAAAGTATATCTTTCCTTTTACTATTTATGAAATAATTTTTTTAAAGTTTGGTGTTAAATTCTAAATCTTGTACTTACAGTTTTTTTAAACTAAATCTTTCTTTTTATTAGACTAGCATTTCACAAAAGGACACAAACTATATATCACTATTTTTCTTACGTGAATTATTAACATGCAGCCCTAATTAATTTAGAGCAATTAAAATTCATTGCATTAAATAATTTATACAATTGTTTCATTCTTTTCAATTATCATTAATGATATATTAGCCATCAATAAAGAAATCATTCAAAAAATTTTAATTTGTAATTTAGTTTTGATATAATTTCAGATAATATACACAAAATGAAGAAGAAAAAAAAATAAAAAATGAAAACAAAACAAAATCCTAAAAACATTGTTGCTGTTGTTGTTTCTTATGGCACTTGCCATGGACAAGCTCGCTGAGGTAGTCAGCGATTTAAGCCTAGTCAGCGTCTCTTGTTTTGTAGTAGGGCCAACTGGGGCCAAGAATGTGACTTTTGCTACTCACTCATCACATTCGCTTGCACGGACTCTTTTCATAGTGGGACACATAAACGTATCTTACAGATAGAACAAAATAAAACAACCATGCTCGAACCGGGATTAAAACCCGGGAGGCCCTGATCACTGGGAAGATCAGTTACCCCTATGTCAGGACACCGATACATAAAAATATTAAATGTAGGAAACAGTATGTATGATTTAAAAAAATTTGAGCATTATAAATACCTTATAGAAAGAAAAGCTTCTGAATAACCTTATGACGAATATTCTTGCAACATAAATTCTAGTTTGTTCGTATTAGCAATTCCATTTAAAATTTTAAATGGTGAAAAGTTATACGTCTTTTATTTGTTTTGTTTTCGCATTTATAATTAGTACATTTTTATTTATAGAGTAGGCTACTTTAATAGTGTTTATTAAAAACCGACTAATAACCATTAAATGCCAATCTCACTATATTATTTAAAATGTATTTCAGAAAAAAAATAATACTCCTTTAAATCAGTTTTCGGTAAATTTAAATTTTGGGTATGTAAGAACATCACATGTTATTAAAGATTTATTAAAAAAGAGCGTTGAAGAAAGTTATTGACTTACTTTTGATGCAAATAAAAATTGTAAAGTTTATCTTAATTTTAAACTTGTTGTGATGCATATACCTGAATGGCTATTTCCATTCAAATAAAAATAAATTTAACACAAATGATTAAAATCACAAAGCTGCAATTTCTTAAGTTCGTGGTTCACGACTTTTAAAATCTGTCTTCTTTTTTCTCTCTTTTTTTTCAACAACATCACACGATAACATGACCCGTTTCAACAAAATCATGACCACAACAATCGCAAACACTTTTATCACATATTGCCACACAAATTAACTTTTATTCCTCATTTTATAACAAAAGATAAATGATGGTAATCGGTAATCTGACTCTCTAATTCCAACAAAGAACTCACTAAAGAGATTCGTAATCTTCTAATAACCAGTTTTAAGAACATATTATCTCGCTTTTTCATGATATATCTGTGGTAAGGTAATATTCTTAAGCAACTTAAGGCATCCCTTTTCAAAATCTAATTACACGGTCAAATCCTCGAACGCCAATCTATTAGAACAAAGTGGTTGAATTAAAGAGGCTACTACATCCAGCAACCTACCAATTTCCAAAACTTGTTATCACATTTCTCTTTGATACACGATTAGATAAACCCAGGGACAACACGGCCTTACCACCTCCCCATTGTAATTTAAAATTCAAATATGAATCAAATTACCAATTAAATCGAATCATTACCCCTAGTGCTAAAGCCCTTCGCCTAATTTAGTGGCGTGTAATTCAAGTTCTCGCATCTTTCAGTCGTTTGGTCCAACCCAATTGGAGGGGGCACTGCAACACGCCCTCGTGGAATTGTTAAAGGTCCGATAAATGAAGGGGCTACTTTGTGACACCCACCATTTGGGAAGGGAGGGGGAACACGCATGTTTGGGGCCCCTTGGGGCACATAATTAATCGGGCCGATTGGTCTCCCTTTCACAACCAATTACTAGGAATTAACCTCGCTTGCCACAAAGGATTGCCAATCCTACTCCTGAGGGAGAAGGGTACTCAGGATGCGTTGCCATGGCAACTCGCCATCTCAACATTGAGATTACATTTAGAGGGGTTGGCCATTTCGGGAACTTCATCGCGGATTGGTAGATGCCAGGGGAGTTGGGGATTTTCATGTATATTGAGAGTCTTTTATTATAAAATAGAGTTCTGAAAAACACAAATGGCACTTCTTTTGGCAAGTTAAAAACTCTATTTTATAATAAGTTAAATGCAAGTTAAAAAATTCTTTTTCAGAACACTATAGAAAAAGAATCTATTGTGTAAATACTTTAAATCACGATGGTATATATTTCAGAGCATAAGAAATGAATAATACGAAGAAAAATAACTTATTTTGTTCTGAGGGGGTTAGAATTCGAATATTATCTACTAGAATATTGTTAAATGGAAGATAAATTCCTCCAATATTTGTGTCTCAAGGGATGAATATGAAAGAAAATTAAAATTAAAATCTCTCTTTTTAAAACATTATACAAGGAAAGTCGATTTTCATTAGTGCTCTAAGTTATCAGAATAAAAATGAATAATACAAATAATAACTTGTTTTGTTTTGAGTTGTTAGAATTAAAATATTTCCTTTTAGAATATCCTTTCTGGAGAAAAGTTAATTTCCGCCAATATGCTAAGTCTCAGTGTAATATGTAAGAACATAAAAAAAAGAATGAAAATGAATAATCTGTCGAAAATTAGAATTAAAAGATCCCTTTTTAAAATATAATCAATAAAAAACCGATTTTCATCCATACCTTAAGTCTCAGTGTTATGTGTAAGAACATAAAAAAACGAATGAAAATGAATAATCTGTAGAAAATTAGAATTAAAATATCATTTTTTAGAATATAATCAATAAAAACCGATTTTCATCGATACCTTAAGTCTCAGTGTTATGTATAAGAACAGAGAAAAACGAATGAAAATGAATAATTTGAAGAAAAAAATTAGAATTAAAACGTAGCTTTTTAGAATATAATCAATGAAAATGCCGATTTTCATCAATACCTTAAGCCTCGATGGTATGTATAAGAAAAGAGAAAAATGAAAGAAAATGAATACTGCGAAAAAATCAATTTGTTTTGTAAATTTTTGTTTATACATCATCTAAATAATATCCTTAAGAGTATAGTAAAATTAATGGAGAAACGGAAACTTCAAATAAGTCCAATTTCTGGAAATATAATTCTTACTATAAATTGATCTACTACAATTTGACAGTTCTTTAATATATTTAAAGTACGCATTGAAATCCATCATTGTTGAATCATAGTCCATCAGTATTGAATAATAATTCAATAAAGATGCATTGCGATTCGTGTTATAAATGTTATAGCAGAGCAAAATATCTCGAAAACTATCATAAATACTTGATACTATAACTATAGTTCTACATTCTTTTATAATGTTTCCATGCAATATGCTTTTGCATACAAATGTTTGGAAAAGTACGAAACTAATGCAAAATGTAAAACAAGAATGTTTCACAGCCATAAAAATTCCGAGAATCAAGAATAAAAATTCATGAATTTCTGATTAGATTCAAATCGCATTCAATCTTGATGCATAATTCTTAAGGAATTGATAAGATCGAAGGAGCTTAATTTATACTGAAAGCAGAATGAGTCCAAATTTACAGTTAAATTTGCTTCATGATTTTTTAAAAATTATTAAAAAGAAGCTGTAAATGTTGCAACAATCTTACAACTTTGCACCAAGGTACCCCTTTTTTTAAAGAATTAAATTAAAAATTCCCTGATTAAATTCAAATGACATTCAGTTTTGTTGCATAAGGCCCTAGGAAAAGATAACTATAAAGATAATTTAGATGAATTATTACGAAGGAACTGTGCCTATGCTGAAATTAGAATGATTAGAGTTACAGTTAAATTAACTTTGAGATTTTTGAAATTCATAAGAATAAAAAATCTGTAAATGTAGCAACATAAGATTCTGATAAATTTTATACTAAGGCACGTCGTTTTTTTAATTTATAAGGTTCGAATTAAGTTAAAATTATTCGAATTAATTGAAACTAGATGGTTTGAATTTTAATTTTACGACAAGTTTTGGTTGTGTGCAATGCTTGTGATTCGCCATCTTTTATCTCCATTATTAAATATGGCAAAGATCTTTTACATTTTTCATTTTGTTCACATCTCAACCTCTATGTTTTCACAGTTTCATTTTTATTCTTTTTGACCTATTATTCTGTAAATATTTCTTTTTTGATCAATTTAGTATCAAAAAAGTGTTTATATTTGTCCTTACAATTTTGAAAAATAGTATAAAGGGATATTAATACATTATTTCTATTTACAAAATAGTTCGAATTAGCTAGACATGTATGTTTGTTTTTTGTAAGGTTCCCCTTTAGCATTCCAAAGTTACCATTTACAATTACGAGGATTACCATTCTAGCAAAAGAACATTTTCTTTGAATCCATCTTTACGCGTAAAAGTTTTTCTAACTGTTAAAATTTTCCAAACTACCCAGAGAAAAAAATGGAGCAGG
>JAOUZG010048617.1:0-11902 GCA_026289955.1 Argiope argentata | reverse complement strand
ATACAGCTAAAACAGTATTGAAACAGTTATTTTCAGCATACAAATGTACGGAAATTTATAACTTCGGTATGTAAAGAAGACAATTTCTTACGGTATCTATGAAATTTTACCATAGGAACTCGGTAGCATTACTGGTATTTCCGATATGGCTTTGAATTTTAAAATAAATAATTTCTTACAACAGTATTCAGAAATACTCACTCTATCTCGTTTATATCAATAATACTTTCCTGAAATAGAAAAAAAACTAATATCAATTAGAGTGAGCAAAAAAAAAATTCTTATTATATTTGGCATTATAATGATACAAATATGATTCTGATAGGCTTGACGCAAATAAAAATATTGAGTGTAAGAACTTAAGAAATAAATATTAGTATCATAGATAAAAATGTCTTTTTGAAATAGAATTTTGAAGTTGTTCTACTTCCCACCTCATAGAAAAAGATATTTTTTATGAAATTCCCATATATAAGCTTTTCACACAAATATAAGTGAATGCAAGTTTTTAAGTAAATCTCTGGAAAAGTTTCATATATTTGTCATGCACATCTTTGTTGATAGCCGAAGCAAAAAATGTTACCTTTTCGTTAGCCAGGTAGTAGCGAAAAATTGCCAAAGAAATTTGGCGGAATTTTACATTATTTGGCGATTTTTCACTTCTTCGCAGCTAACGGAAACGTACCGTAAAAATGTATCACTGGTTAAATATCAAGGGTGAAATTTTCAATATGTTTCTTGAGTCCCTCCTTCAATAATTTATTTTATCGATACAAGTTTCTATGATGGATTAGAAGTAAAACAATTTTACACACTAACTTTGTCAGCACAAACAAATTAACTCTCTTCTTCCAATTTTATGAAAAAAGTGGAAATATATTTTCTCTTTTTTTCAACTAATTTTTTTGTGTGAAATACCTGAGATATTTTTTTAATATCTCATCTGAAAAATTTTCATTTTAGCATCAGTTACTTGTACATTGATATTATAATCGAAGTTAAAGAAATATTAAATCTTTTGAAAAAAAACTGCATAAGAAGTAAGAATAGCTTTATGAAATCAAACGAATGCGAAATTGTGATAAATCACCTACAGTTGTCATAACAAGAGTTTTATGGTTATACATCTGAACTAAAATTTGGGCTTAAATGCATTTGAAGGTATTGGAGGTTGAGCAAAACGATTACAAACTCGGCGTATTACATTAATTGTAAAAAAATATTAGTTATTTAAGAAAATGCTTGTACATTTTTGTGTCCTTTTTAATTATTGAAGCAATATGGATTCGGTGATATTTTATTAGAAAATTATAAAATAATGTCTTCCCTTCATTTTTCAGTCAAATGTCCTTGGATAACATCACGAGCTTTTCTGAGGAAAATATTATAAGAAGTATTTTAATCTCTAAATGATATGAAATACTAACATGTAATTGGCATTTTTTAATTAAAAATTATAAATTAATGTTTTTTTGAAAATACTATAATTAAATTTCAATTTTAATGTTCTGGTAAATCAGAATAGGTTTATCTTGAAATACATACATAATCTTTAGAAACCAGTTCTTGAACTTGGTAAGAGTACTTCATTATCCTAAAATCATAAATTCATTTAGATTAATATTTTATTATTATTAAAATAAGTGTGCAAAAAATATAAGGAAAGACAAATTGAATGAAAATATTGAAATGTGAAGAAAAGGCTCAAAATAAATCAAAATTCGGTTTATTACTGAAAAAAAGCTTCACACCCTTGTATATTAAAAAAATGTATCTGATGTTTAATTAATTTAAAATATCTGAATTAAATTTTCAAGTTGTAAATTTGTACGATATATTTACCTATCTTCTCAGATTTATACCTAAGTTTTCTGTAAGATATCCAATACTAAAATGCCACGCAGTGAGAATTTCTTTCTTTGAATTCAACGAGTAGTATAAATATAAGTGCAATTAAGATATATGTTATGTATTTTTTTTATCAAATTTTAATATTCATAAACGAAAGAATTATTTCAAATATTATATTAATTTGAAATTTTTTACCTATTAATAATCGGGATTTCCTTAGAACTTATATATTTTGCTGGGGAAAGGCAGAAGAAGGAAATACATGAAAATCAGTGTAAACGAGTTGAGATGTAGAGAAGTGAACTGGCATACAGTACTGTACAAATTAATTTGGACAAATACATTTTTAAAGAATATTGTTCCTTTCTCGGGGGAAATTAAGCAGGTGAGGACTGGTTTTGCTTATTTAAAAAAAATAACTCTTTATCCAACAGAAGGCCAGAAGCAACGAACCTCGGTCAGGCGATTTCCTTTGATAAAATAAACATTTTCGCATTTTTCAAACTTTTGACTCAGTATTATAAGTACATTTTTGACCGTTCGGATATATGAAATATGTATGAAACATTTTATAATTCTAAAATTATTAATTAAAGAGGGGAAAAATAATCTTAAAATACCCAAGAATAGTAGGTAAGATTCCTCAAAAAAAAGCTCTAAAATGACGAGCGCATTTATTTTCTCCTGTAACGCTTAAGTAACAGTTACCTCATTAGGTTAATGTGAAATGGGTCCGCCACCACCTTCAGACAATGGAGCGATCGAGAGACAATTTTTTTTGCAATGTTATGCCAATGGTTAATTGTTCCTAAAGCCGAAAAAAAATGTTCATAAATTTAATTATTAACATAAATTTAATTGTTAAATTTAATTATTTAAACTTTAGTTCGAAATTAAAGCATATACATTTTTTATTTTCTGTACGTAAATATCTATGGTATAACCAAGAAAAGAGCAAATATATTATTACGTTTTTAGCGTAGCGGGTTCGGATGGAATGGACTTTACTTGAGTACAGCCCAAACAAATTTGTTTACGGCTATTTACAGGTATTTACTAGATGACTCGATAAGGGAAAACTTCAGATAAAAAATTTCGAGTAGTAAGCAGTCACTTACAGCGTAAATGCAAGTCTTACGCACAATAAACACAGACTGCAAAACATATATCGAATAGCACAGCAGCAGTAAATCGCAGCGAGCTCCATTACACAAAGTTAGCAAACGTAAACACAGCTCACTAATAACAAGCGAGAAAAGTAAGCTAGTACAGGTCGCTAATCCTTCGAGAGAAATTCTGCCAAGTTTTTAGTTGTAGGATTGAGCGAGGTACCTAGCCCCACAGGGGCTTAACCCTCAGTGCTTGGCAGGTGTTGATGAGAGCGTTGCTTGCGCGTGACTGACTTGGGCTGGATAGTGGCATGGTGCTCCCAGTAGATTGGGGGCGTGGCAAGAGAAAGAAACTGAAATGTTATTGGCTGTGCGATATGACTATATAAGAGTTGGACTTGGGAAAAAATCAGTAGTTTATGGTTCAGCAGGCTTGCATATAGCGTTAAGTAGGGTTAACATTTTGGCTGTTGGATCTGCGTTACTTTTCATTTCTTTTGCAGCTTTTAGTAGGCTGAGGAACATACGAAAAACATTTTTAATTTCATTGAGTGCGTCTAAGATTTCTTTAATATCCTCATTAACTGAAGGGGGAATTTGAGCTGGGGGTACCTGTTGCGGAATTTCAGGTTTTACGGAGTTAGCATAAGAAAGGTTGTCCTGTCGAAATTTAGAGAAGAAAATTTTTCTCTATTTTGTCGTGCAGAGATAAGTTTAGGGAACTTGGGGCAACCTCTGTACGCGGCAGTATGCCCTGAATGGCCACAGTTAATGCATGTTGGATTTTCTATTTTAACTTTAAGAGAGCAATTACGTGTAATATGGGGTTCGCCACATTTGAGGCATCTCGGCTGCATACAACAATTAATGGCTGTATGTCCGAAAAGATTGCAATTGAAACATTGGGAGACGGAGAACCGACCCCTGTAAGCCTCGACATTAATTTTTAGATAGCTTAAAACTTTAATATTAAAAATTTCGTCCGCAAACCTCGTTTTTATTTAGCTCTATTAAATAGATGGGTAAGGGCTTGCGGGTTTTGTATTGTGTTAGCCTTGTTATTTTATTTACTGCGAAACCATGGTCCGCCAGTTCATCTTCAATATTTTTGGTTTCGAAATCAATAGGTAAGCCTTTGATGACTACTTTAAGTGGTCTTTTACTTTTGGGGGGATGATGTAGTATTCTAAGTTCCTATCTTTTAAAAATTGGTAAATAGCTTGATGGTTCTGAACAGAGTTAGGGTAAATTTTAATGAAATCATTAGCAAAAATGTTTTCTTTAATTTCGAATTTTTTTTTAAGTTCCTTAAGAATAACGGCATAATTCTTGACATATTTTAACATGATGGGGGGAATTTGGGGTGGTTTGTCATTATTAGAGTTTTTATCATTATAAATAGTAGGTCCGCTTACAGCAGGGGGATCGACTTGCTCGTTATTCAGTGCTGCAAAGCGATTGTTCAAGCTAATTTGGGGAACATGGGCGTTATCATTAGTTACTTTAACGGTCTTTCTCTTGGGGGGAGAGGAAAAATCCTCAGTCGAATTACTTCTATCACAGCCAACATCCATAACAGAGTCTAACTCACCTTGGAGCATCGGACTGTTGCTAGTGCTTGGTGTGCTTTCGTGAGATCCAGCATCTACGCGTTTCTTCTTATTGGCACCAGGTTCTGGCCTAAATGGAAAACTCAAGGTCGTTGAAGATAGATCGAAATACGAACTATTATTGACGAGGTCAAGAATCCGACGACTGTTCTCCTCCATGGTCGAGCAGAGAATGAATGGTAAAAAATGAGAAATTCTGCCAAGTTGCAGCAACCCGTCCCTTATATAGTCCAGCGAGCGAGTGAAATGATCCAGCGGCTATCAGACTATTACTTTCGCCAAAACAACCCGGCTGGCACCAAGCTCTTTGACAGCCATCGCCAACGCCTTCTCTTTCGCTGTGCTCACCCACTTGTAACAATATAATGGAACCCTGTCCCTCGTATGGTGCCAACACACCCCAGCCCCCGGACACGTTGACACCGATGGAGTTCACTCATCCAACTCTATATTGCTCTCTTATTTTTTAACCAGACTGTTATTAATTCCGTTTTATACTAGCCAATGGATATAAAAAATTGTTGGAATACATATCGGCTATTTAAACATTACCAAAAAAAAATCGGAAAAAATTGTAAATAAAATTGGTGCCAATCTTCCCCGGTCCCCCTGCTATAATGTGTATTTAAGTTAACCTATACTATTTGTGAAAAAAAATTGTGTTTGTTCAATTAATTCACAGTACTGTATTTCCCGTTAATGTGTTTTCTGTCAGATATTAAGATGAAGAAGATTGAAAAAAATAGCATTATCTTCATACACACATTGACTTCTAATCGGGACAAAAAAAAAAAAAAAAAACTCCAAACCGTTACTCCATCACTATGCAACGGACAGAAAAAATTAATGAAACAATTACAGCTGAACTCTGTTATGAATATTTCTCGTCACAAAGATATTTTACTTACGAACATTCTTCTTTGCAACCGTTTAAACACGGAGTGACATACTCAATCCAATTTTTGCATTTTCCTGTTGTTGAATTTTGTTGCAATCCAGGATCTGGAATGTAAATATTTCGTGCAAGTAGATTTAAAAGCAATTTTTAATTTTTTTTTAAAAAAGTAGTTTTGATTGCAATTTACAGAATGAAATATAATTGTAGTAGAGAACAATTTATGATTACAAAACCCTTTTACAAATCCAAAGAAAGTTTTTGATTTTTTTGATACCGCTTACATTTTCTTACAGAGAGCACTTTAAAAAAAATTAAATTTCCTGCTCACACCTAGTTTGTTTTGACTTTTAGATACCCTTTTTTACAATTAAAAGAAAATTATTTCTAGTATTTCAATTTCACAGTATTAGTCATTCATTCTTGTTGTATTCTCATAGGTGAACTAGTTTAGTTTATTTCAATTATATTAACGTTCAATTTTTAAAGCAACACTAGGACTATTTTAGGACGGACCTCGTAATTTTAAGCAGGGTTCTAATGACGAGGACGATACTTGCTCTGACATTAGAGGGATTAGATTAGTAGATGGAAGGGAAACAATGAAATTAGTTTTAATACTAATATTGACTCCATGGACATAGCAACGTTTCTAATTCATTTAACATTATATCCATGACAAAAAAAATGAATATGTGTTTTGCAATTTTTCAGTAACCAAATCGTAACTGTAATATCTATAAAAAACAGATTACTATAAAAGAAACGTTTTCAATTTTTTTAATTTTAAGTGAAAAGGTAATTTTCTGAGAAAGATTATGAAATACTAAAAATTTACATACCATTAAAAGTTAAAGAACCTGCACTTACATTTAAAAAATTGCATCTAAGCCATGAATTGATATTGCTATTGTAACATTTATACAGTACGTTGTCAGAGTATAGAGTCTAAGAGAGATATTCTGGCTCGAATTTATTCGTTTCATTTCACATATAATCTTCATTAAAAAATGAGGTTAAAAAATCGTTGTAATACGAGGCGTGCTGTTAAAGTAAGGACCGTTTTACGCCGCCGCAGCGCTGCGGCGACCGTTTAGCGCATGCGCGCCGGGTAGCTACATCTGTTGGGAAGCTACAGACACCATTACGGAACCATTCGATAGTCTATATCTGTTTGCGTGATTTTAAAATGCCGCCACCTATTGAGAATCCCGTCGACTGCGAAGTGCGTGCTGTAATACGTTTTCTCTGCGCTAAAGGCTTCAGAGCAGCCGAAATTCATCGCCAAATCAGGGATATTTATGGCGAAAACATTATACGTGATGGAATGGTGCAGAAATGGGTTAGGACCTTTAAAAATGGCCGCAGAAACATTCATGATGAAGAACGAATTGGGCGACCTTCAGCCATTATCGATGACATGATTCAAAAAGTGGACAGTAAAGTGAAAGAGAACAGACGATTCACGATTTCGCCCTTATCTGAAGAATTTCCTGCTGTCTCAAGAAGTGTTCTTTATGAAATTGTGTTTGAACGTTTAAATTATCGGAGATTGTAAAAACGACCGTATTGCAATGGCTATCTAGTCAGGTGGCGAGCTTCTTTGACGATGGTATACAAAAGCTGGTCCCACGATATAATAAGCGCCTTAATATTAATGGAAATTATGTAGAAAAGTAGAGTAAAGTATGTTCTTTCAAGTGAATAAATTATTTTTGGAAAATTATTATTTTTTTATTTCAAAACGGTTCTTACTTTAAAAACACGCCGCGTATATAGACAAATGTTGCGAAATAAAGCCAATTGTAATATAAAGCCTTTGTTATTATTCTTTTGCTACTGAAAATGATACTTCTTTCGTGCCAAGAAATTAATTTAGAGAAACAATCTTGATAAAAATAGATCCTTTGAAGATAATGAAGTTCTTCAAAGCTTGTTACATTCACTTCTTCACTGCTCCAGAAGCATTTACTCGACAATACAAACATTGACGCCGTAAAAAATGGAAGTCTGATCAGGCAATATTGGAACTTGGAATAATGAAAATATGCGTATGGAAAACAGACAATATATCCTGAAAATATTTTTCTTGATTTTTAAATATGCTCTAGAAATTTTCAAAAAATTTATCGTTGAAAAAAAGTAATTGCGTTTGAACATACTTTTTCTTCACAAATTACATGCTACAACAAATAATGTTCTTCAAAGATATTTTACCTTTTATATCATATTTATTTTCACTGGATGTAATAGAAAACAAAAGATAAAATTCAACAATTATATGAAAAATAGTTAGTTAGTTATAATAGCGTCCCGTTGTAAAGAAATACTAGGGCTATTTGGAGATGGACCTCGTAATTTTGAACACTGGTAAGATGACGAGGACGACAGCTGAGCAGACATTCCCCTTTCCACCAGCGGGATGGAATTTGCTTGACAGATTTAATGCGCAACAGACCCTCTTCTATGACGGTTCTTCGGGGAAATCTGGTCTCAAGTCTGAAACTCTACGTCTCACAACCGGCCCTCGCGGCTCATATGAAAAGCAGAAAAACTGACAAAGGGTAAAATTGACTTTTTTTTTCTAACCGCGTCATTTCTAAGTAGAAACTTGTGAACATTGGTATTATGGTTTTCAAAAACGACTTAAATTTGCAGGATAAGTACTAATATAAAAATCAACATGTCGGGTTTGTTGATATTTTCTTAGTATATTAATATACAGGTGGTTATAATTAAAGCCCCACTTTGAAAGGGTCATAATAGGAAAATCACTGAAAATTCCGGAAAAAATGTTATCAAACTCAGAAATAATTTGGAGGAGGTAATAAAAAATTTCTTTTCTGCAAAAAAAAATCACCACCAAAGATGAAAAGGTGCTGCATCCATATTTGTATGAAAAACAGGACATGAAGTCTTCAAAAGTATAATTGAAACTTATTTTAGTATCGGTCAACATTTATCAGTTTTTTAAATTTAAAACTTGTAGCACAACATGACGGGTAAGGTAGTGTCGGAGGCAATAAAATGTTTTACTTCGCTTCCCAGTCATATTGCTGGGAATGAGATTTTGTGTCGGTAGAGCAACAGATTGAAGACACTTCTTTTGACTACTAAAACATTTAATGGACGGACATAGCACAACACGGAAACAGAACTAGACTGCCTACTGACTGAACATCAAAGGATACAGTTACATTTACTTTGGCGCGCTTAAGCAGCGCACTCTAGTGGGAGGTTGGATGACGCAACACATATTTTTATCAACTAAGGACAATGTAGCTACAAATTGTTGGGCACTCCAAGATAGCGACTGTCGAGTTTTCACAGCCTTGTGCACTTTTTGTCACTGCCTCCCTCAGCATTAAATATCCAGGAAATAACGATAATATGCGTTTCACGGACTCAATTAAAAAAGGATATTTCTTGAATTATTTTTGCACCCTCAACATAAATGTATTCAATCCTCCTCACTTTTATAATATGACAATGTAGCTCCAAACTTGTGCTAGACAATGCTATTAGGACAATGTAGCTCCAGACTTGTTTCGCAATTCACGACAGTAACTGTCGAGTTTTCACTACCTCGAGTACACTCCTTCCTCAGCATTAAATATCCAGGAAATAACGATAATATGCATTTCACGGACTCAATCATAAAAGGACATTTTTTGAATAGTTTTTGCACCATCAGCATAAATGTATTTAATCCTCCTCACTTTTATAACATTAATTTTTGGAATGCATTATCCTTTCCATTGAACAATTATTCAAAATTTCTTGATATATTAACAAAAAGTATTCTTAAATCTTCAAAGTAGAGAAATAAAATTTTTCGAAATAAATTTTTTATACTCGGAATAGTTATTTGATATATAATTATCCACTCAATAAGAGGACTTTTTATTGCTCCGAAAATAAATATATTACATTCCCGAGTATCCAAAATGGTAGGTCAGATAACAAAAAAAGAAACCCGGATAGGCTATATACTCATTTATTTTTCCTCCAATACAAGAAAACAATGTTTTCCTATGCATCAAATCATTTTTCAATTTCTGTCCAAATTTTTTCCAATCCCCCACTGTTTTCCAACTAACTCTAAATTCTAAAATGTATTGTAATAATAACGACTAGTTCTGAAATTGTATTTTAACAGTAAAGACAGATTCTGAAGTTGCAATTTTTGCAATTACACCAGAACTCAGTAATTGTATAGCTTGTCATTTCTCCTTCATTGCCAGTACAAATTGTTCTCCATTATCACCCAATTTGAAATCTTCATTGTGATACATTTAAAAAATATTAAGAATACCCCAAGAAGAATTTACAAATACTATATGTACTGTGCAGTTACAATCAGAAACAGCGGTAACAATCGAGGTAATTTACACTCTGACGAAGCAATGAACAACAAACAGAACGCTTTTTTTTTCTTATCACAATCTTGTGACATGAAACTAGGAAAGATCGTAACAGACGCCCACTTCCAATCCCTTGGCAATGTTTCCAATGTAATGCCTGGTTTTTCTCCTTTAATTACGCTAAACAAAAAAAATATGCCAGATAATCGCTAGCTTTCAACTCGGGAACGCATTGCATATATATAAATATTTAAAATTGAATTTCTCTGAAAAATTAATCAATCATTAAATTCTGTAGGTATTTTTAACTATTCAATTTGAAAAATAAATAGATAAAGCAATAGAATGACTGACTGACTGGAATAGTGCCTGAATTTGAATTCAAATGCAAAGGATTCATAAATATCATTATTCAAAATAACTATTTAATTGTAAGAATGATTAATATAAAATTAATGTACTCCCGTTCTCGGCTCTTGGAAAAAAATTCAATAAAATCCAAATACAAAAAAAAGTGTAATGTTAGGATTTTTGCTTACCAAAAGTACAGAATTTCAATCCACTGGAAGGATACAAAATGTAGGCATGGGTACAATTAAAGCAATATTCCGTAAAATCCAGCAAGCATCGATGTCTGCACATCTAAATGAATAAAATTCGTTCAATTAATATAATATAAAAAATCAGTATGTTTAAACCACACCTTTTTTTAGTAACTAATCATATTATGTTAAATTATTAGAGAGGAAGCCTTTTTTTGTAGTAGCAAAAAATATTTTTTTTATAGTTTAACATATTTTAATATTTATCATTTTTATATTTCTTAACAAATTATTATCATGTGAGAACATGATGTTGTTTGTCTAGGAGGTTTTTATGTTTCCGAAATTTATGTGCAAAAAATATTTTTACCTGCTTTTACCAGTACTGCAATATTATTATGTATGGTTCTTTAACAGCGGATGTGTTTTTAAAAGTTGACTTGCTTTTGCTAATATTGTTTTACTATTACGTATGCTTCTTTGACAACAGATGCGTTTTCAAAATATTGACCTAATTTTATCAGTATTGCTTTATTATTTCGCATCCTTTTTTAACAACAGATGCGTTTGTAAAAGGCTGACGAGGAACTATGACATCATAGAGTAAATTCGGTTGGAATCCGAAACTTTGTTTGCAGCTGGAAAAATTGAAAATGAAAGTTAAAAAAATTATGTGAAAATTAAAATTAAATGAAAGTTTTATATATATATATATATAAATACATCTTTTTTTATATATTTATATATATAATAAGGGAATAGAGACCAACAATAGAGAAGTCTTGTGATTGTTTCAAAGTGGTTTAAATTAGTTAATGACTTAAACAATTTAAGGTAGATAATGATTAAAAAATAATTACGTTCTCACATGAAAACTTGAAATTTAGATCCAATTTTCATTATATTTTATATTGATTTATTAATATACTTTTTTAAAATTACCATTATATTTGCCAAACTTTTCTCATCATTGCAAATTGGTGCAATTTATTGGTGAATTAAATTTCAAATTCACTTATATTTTTACAATTTTCAGTATTCATGTACATCCATTTGAATGCTGACCTTTGAAAATACATAATAATTATATGAGTTAAAAAAATTATTTTTCTTGTATATGTTATTTATATACAACATTAACATTAGCAGCAGCAGTTAACATATTAAATCGGAATTTAAACCAAATTTATTATTATTTTCAAAAAAAGAACATCAAAATTTTCCGTAGAAAATAGGAAACATAAAAAAAAGAAATCAGAACGATTTTTTAAATGAAATTAAAAAATAAACTAAAAAGGAATACAAAAAAAAATTATGAATTAAATTAAAGGTTACTCTTTTCCGATTGGAAATTCGGAAATTACCTTTAATTGGCGATACACGCGCACAATATATGTAACTTAAACCTTATATAAACAGTCAAAGCTTATAAAACATTTATACAATTAATTTTCAAAATTAAGGTTTCAAATAATAATTTTGGCTTTCTCGAATACATTTTGTAAAAAATACCAAATATGTTACGTACCTC
>JAOUZG010048615.1:0-11130 GCA_026289955.1 Argiope argentata | reverse complement strand
TCGAAAGAAATTTCGCAGTTACAGTTGGAATGTATAGATTATCACGAAAGTCATGATGAGAAAAGCATTGAAACATTTTCTATCAAGGTCCCCAACGGCGGAAAACTTTGTCGCTTTTAAGCTATTCAAAAGTCAGGATCGCCCTCATATGGAGGGGGGAATAACCTGGTTTAAATTTGCATCATCCATCACATCGTCTACTTCATATGCATTTTTGTGGATACAATTTAAAGCAATTGATGTTGCATAACAAGCATCTTTAGTTCATGTATTAATGCAAGGTGTCTGTTGTATTCTGTCCTGTCAGATTTCAATAGCATTAACCAATCATACGTTTAATTTTCTGCACTAGTCTCTAATTGGTTTAGAATTTTTGATAACTATGAATCGAGCGGCTCAGTTTTCATTTTGTTTTAATTGACAACTATGCATTCGGTCGTTTTAAGTGTAAGAAGTGTTATCTGAATCCCAAGGTACCAGTATAGCGAGTCCTAAGGGGTATGAGTTGTCTCGGTAGAATCGTTTCCTTTGAAATTGGGCCTCATCAACGATGGGTGACAATTCCCATGCAGGAAGTTTATCTTCCTCAATTACTAGATGCCCCCAGTGGGAATCATGCTTAAAATGTTTAACCATTTGAGTACAACTTTTCTGCCTGTTTGTTACTCTCATTTAAAAAAACCTCTACTGAATAGATGAACCCACCCAACGGCTTGAAGTTGTTTTGATCTCAATTTTTGAAGGAAGGGGTACAATCGTACCCTTCAATCCTTCGAACTACAAACCAATTGCATTTAAACACTTTCTTTTAGACCTTTTACCACATTTTCTATGGGTTTTATCAAGAAAAATCGATGGTGGTTGTAAGGCCGACTGTATAGTTATTTAAGCATTTGCCATAGTAATGGCTCGTGACTTTTCATATTCCAACATTTCCTTCATGGTCATTGTGGGTTCTTTCCACTCTTTCAATGCCATCTACTCTTGGAAGTCCGAAAGTCTCGTGAATTTATAATTCAATGCTCTGTTAAAGCGTTCGCCTTCTTCTTGACATCTGAACTGAGAAAGCAGGTCCAAAATAGTTTTATATACCCCTACTCATTTAGATGAAGACGCTGTTTATATTTTAAGAAATTTCATGTAATGTGGTTCCATTAAGATGGTAGACAGGGTAGAAATATATATTAAAAAATCGAAATACAATATTTTATGGCCTTAACGCTGATTACCTTGCCATTTTGAAGATTTAATTTACAGATCGTCTTTCATTTACTTTTCTTTTTGAACAAGTATAAATGGCATTAGAAAATTTATTTCTGTTGTTGTACTATTACAAATTCATATATTTCATTTCATTCATTTTTTTATAATTCAATTATACAAGCAATAGATATTTATGAATTTGACATTATATATTATCTATGTTTTCAGATTATTGGCATACGACATGGAGCTTTGTGAAATAGAGGCATATGTTATAATTTGTTTTATCTACTTGCCCCCGTCGAAAAAACCCCCCAAATAATGAATTTCATTACACATATCTTTGTAAATAAATAAATAAGCAAAAATTGGAATATTTAATCGGATTACAAGAACGTTGATATGGATTTTGCAATATTATATCACAAATCCGAAGTGGCCATACAAGGAAATTTTCAATTTTAACTTAAGGTCAATTTCAATTTTAACTTTCAATATCATCCATCCTTTCTAGTCAAAACTTCATGTCTATATTTCCTTTCTCTGTAAAAAAAAGACACTTCTTATTGACGTGATATGCATCCTAACACATAGGTATTAAAAATGAAATAAACATTAAATAGTATAGAATCCATACAATATTGAGACAGTTCATAGAATTTTGGCTAAACGGTTTGAGCAATAGTGCAGAATTCTTTATCAGAAAAAGATTGAAATTTATATGAATGTCGGAGTAACTGTTAAAATGCTAGCAACTGATTTAATTATAAAATTTGAATAATAATTATTCTTTATACATTTGTATTTACAGAGAAATAAAATAAGTAATCCATGTCTAGATTCATTCATGTCTAAGATCATTTAATTATGTCTCATGTCATAATTAAATAAGTAATCCATATCTGAAACGAAAACATCGCAAAACTAAATTCCATTGGAAACTGACATTTCGAGAATGTTTTTTAAACTTAAGTCGCAAATCTGATAATAGGTGGCAGACAGAGAATACTTGTTTCAGTGTAGGATGACGAATTCAAATTACTGATTTAATAATATTAATTTTTCACAATTAATCTCATTTCGTTATCAAATTCTAATTTTTTGTGAAATTTTATGGGTTTGAACAGAAATAAGAAGAAGCTAAATTCATTGTCCTTGTCCTTTTAGTCCCCTCAGGGGCTCACCTTCTTTAGGTGGGTACGGGTGTCCCAATCCCGAGGTTCCCAGGGATCTTTCCTCCATTTATATTTTATTCTTCTCTACGCCTTCTGCTGTCTGCTTGATCCTTCTTTCCCTCGATGGCAAGCGAGGGAGCTCTCCATGAGAAGCTGTCGCCGCTCTGTTGCTTCTTGCTTCTCATGGACAGCTAAAAACCCCACGTGTTGGCCGTGCGTGGCAACCCATTAGACGGGTGGTGCACTGTGGTCCCCGGTGTGTCAATCGGCCGGTAACTATCAACCTGAGTTGTTAGATTTGCTAGGGATCAAGCGAAGGGGTTACTCCTTGGGCTTGGCGTTAAGGGTGGTCACTGTCCCCGGGGGTAACTCCGAGCGTATAGGTACTGGCTAGTACTAAGGTAAGCGCTGAGGCTGGAAATGGCCAGAGCCAGTGGCTGCCTTCCCTTGTTGGACTCCGTGGTGGGTGGTGCCGTCGGACCCGAACTCATTTTATATCGTATGGGCTCCTCCAAACGTGGTCCCTTCAGTGGGCATCATAAAGCAACAATTTCTACTAATTCATACCATTTCGATAGTTTTTTTGTTATCAAACGTGTCTCTAATGCTAATGAAACTTTTAATAATGTATCTCCATTTCTCGTTCATAAGGCTGTTACGGGAACAGTCGGAGATGTAACATCAATTAAAAAAATGCGATCTGGTGACTTGCTTGTTGAGGTTAATTCTCGAAAGCAAGCCCAACAGATACAAAAACTAAAAAATCTAGCAACTATACCAATTACAGTGAATCCGCACCAATCCTTAAACTCGTCAAAAGGTGTAATTACATGCGGAGAATTGCTAAATGTTCCCCTCGAAGTAATTGAGTCAGAGATGAAACCGCAGGGTGTTATAAATGTACGCCGCATCACTATTCGGCGTGATGGAGAGATTCTTGAGACCAAACACCACATTTTAACCTTTAACACACCTAAAATACCTGAATTCGCTTATGCCGGTTACATTAGATTACCAGTGAGACAGTATATTCCTAATCCCCTAAGGTGTTTCCAATGCCAGCGCTTTGGCCATTCTAAAGTGAATTGCCGTGGATCTTTAACATGTGCCCGCTGTGCTGGAAAAGATCATGATAGCCAGCAATGTTCAGCACAAGAAAAGTGCGTGAACTGCAGTGGAGATCACCCTTCTTATTCCCGATCATGCCCGCGCTGGGTATTAGAGAAACAAATCACTATTATTAAGTTCAAAGAAGACCTTACCTACCCCGAAGCTAGGCGTAAGATTCAAATGCAAACACCTTCTCCTGGTAAAAGTTATGCTTCTGCAATTCAAAAAACCTTTTGTTCAAATTGTTCATGTGAAAATTGTGTACAGAATTCTAAGAAATCTAAACAACCTGTAAATCTTACGGATTCTGACTCTGCACAATCAATTAAAAGCACTTCCGAGACCCCTAAGGTTGTGAAGACCAAATCTAAAAGCAAAACACAAAGATCATTAACATTAAAACTAGCAAAACGTGGTATTTCGCAAAAAGATCTTCCTCAGAAGTTAAAGAAATCAACATCCAAAAATTCCGTCGCCTTGGGGATGGCGATGCAAGGTAATGTCCATAAGGACTTAACAACTATTTTTGGGGAAAAATCTCATAGCCCTGATATAAAGTTACATCCCTCTGAGGATGACGACGAACTTGAAATGAGTTGCGATGATCCGGCAATTCAAACAAATGCTTCCATTCTTTCTCCAGCCAAGCATCTCTCTTAATGGGTACCTTTGTTTCTTGGAATTGTCGCGGCATTCGGTCCAAATTGCAGGATATTAAGTCCATTATTAACAAATTTCATCCTGTCTGTTTCGGTGTTCAGGAAACCCTCTTGACACCCAACATTCCTTTAAAATTACGAGGTTATAACTGTGTTCGGAAAGACGCAGGTAATGGATCTCATGGCTCGGGAGGTGTCTGCATTTTCACTTCAAACCTTTATCCGAACACACATCTCCTATTACATACGTCTCTTCAGGCTGTGGCTGTGCAAGTTCATATACGAGCTTTGATCACAGTCTGCTATATTTATCTTCCACCTCACAATATCATACACCAACAAGACCTCGATATCTTAGTGGACCAGCTTCCAAAACCATTTATTCTACTCGGAGACTTCAATGGGCACAGTATTCTTTGGGGCTCGGATAGTACAAACACTCGTGGGCAGCAGATCGAGCAGTTTATTTCAAATAACTGTCTCTGTCTGCTAAATACTAACGAACAAACTTATTTCCATGCACCCACACGCAGCTTCCACTGCCTTGACCTGGCCATATGCTCTCCTGAATTGCTACCGTTGTTAGATTTGAGCGTTGGGGATGATCTGCACAATAGCGATCATTTCCCCCTGGTTATCTCCCATGCTGATAGCGGCAGTGTGACTATTTGTCCCCCACGTTTTCTGTTCCAGCGGGCAGACTGGACTGCATTCTCCCAACTGGCAGTTATCGATGAGGCTATGGTCAGAGATTCAGATATTTCGAAAGCTGTACAAAATATTATTGATACATTACTAAAAGCCGCTAACATCACCATTCCAAAAACCTCCCCACGTCTAAGAAAATTTCGTAGACCGTGGTGGAATGAAGCTTGCCGCGACAGTCATAAGAAACAAAAAAAACTCTGGAATATATTTAGAAGGTACCCAACGACTGAGAACTTGATTGCTTTTAAAAGAGACAAAGCACTTGCTCGCCGCATTCGGCGTCGTAGCCAAAGGGAATCATGGGCTAAATTTGTTTCATCCATCACATCCTCTATTACAAGTAAAGTTTTATGGAAAAAAGTTAAGGCTGCTAATGGGATCTATAATGAAACTTCGATTCCTGTTTTAAAAACGGATAATATGATGTATTCGAGCCCATTAGACGTTACAAACATTCTTGGCCAGGCATTTGCACAGGTTTCCGCAACTGACTCTTACAACACTCATTTTTTGACAATTAACCTCTAGCTTACGGGCGGTACAACTGCTGTACCAATATTTTTTTTACCTTTCCTTACGGGCCGGTACAACTGTTGTACCAGTAACGAGTTTGGATTTCGTCCCCCCACTTGAACTTCCCGGCGAACCGTAATTGCCTCATAAAAATCCCTGCACTTTTGTGCTATACCCCTTAGGGTCAGGAGATTTTGTCCAGCTGTAGTTATAATCACTGTTGGCGCTAGTCTGTTTTGTGAACCTTGCTTTGGCGGCATTTTTTAAAGTAACATTTCTGAGAGGTATGGAATGAGTTTGCATAACTTCATTTGTTAGTAGTACTCGATTGAAAATATTATTCTTTTCCTCCGTTGCTTAATTTCTTAACATAGTAAATTATTAACTTTTTAACAATAAAATTTTGTAAATTTATAATAATGTGCTTTTATAATTTTATTTGAATCAAGAACTACTCGAAATTTCATTTCTGATGGAATAGTGTAGTGTAGATAATCAGTGCCCTAGATAAATGGTTACATTTTTGTTCCCAATTCATCATAGACGAAAAAAATAATAATAAATTGAACCTACGATTGGGTTTTTTTCCCGCCCTATCATTATTATATTTTACATTGAAAAGTGACAAAACATTGTTTTGGCTTCATGCCTGCCTCCCCCTCCATGACTGGAATCTCGGCCATATATACTTCACAGTCACTAATGTACTATTCTAACACAATATTAAAGAATTGACTACTTAGGTTTTTTAACTTTTAAAGTTTAATACTTGAACAATAACTTCAGTCTAAAAATACATTTGGTTTGTGATTTTTAATCAAGCTGCAAGTTTCATCATTATTTTCAATGATTTATGAAAACGGTTGCTTTAGTTATTGATAAATAATCATTCATTAAAAGTTATAATTCTAATTTTAAAATATTGAAAAAAGTTCTTAAAATCTATGATAAATAATAATTGGTAGCTTTTTATGTATTCAAACATCAGAAGAGAAATATTAAATTCTTTATGCCTTCCTTTCAATTCACTAAAAAGTTATTAGACATTTAAATTTTTCCAGAAATATTTTGACTCAAATAAAATAGTAGGAATTGTAGATTTAATTTTAAACATTTCTGAAATATAATCTAAATAATCTGCTTGTAAAAATATTTGCAGCTAATTACGAAAGCTGATCATTTAGAATGCTAGTTTTATTTATTAAAGATCTTTGAAAGTTTTCTTCTCGATAACTACTTTCCAATATAATATTATAGCAATGGAATCTTATGTATCAAATTCTAAGCCTACCATATCTAATCTTAGTTTGGTTAAATTAACCGTCCTAAATCTAGTGATTAGTTACGTATTAGTAAATTTTTAAGCAGAAAAAAAATCATAATAAATCAGTTATTTATTGCCTACAAAACGGAGCGTACTTTTCAAAAATACTATGCAGCTATTAGTTATTGAAATTCTCGGGAAAAATCAAAATAAATTATAAGAATCGACAGTAAGATAGGGGGTCAGTAGTGATTTATATTGAAAACCGTCCGAAATATGTTAGGAATAAAAATTGTATTTGATTTTTATGAGCTCAATATATTAATATTTAAAAAAATTGAATTTACAAAATAGCAGACAATCATAGATGCTATATATGCTATTTTGCAGATACATTTAATTTACAAAATAGCTAAGAATTGTTTTCTCTGTTTTGTGCAAAGAAATGAGAATATTTTCAAAAAAAATTAATTATGAATTTTATACATTATATATAAATGGTTACATTTAATAAAGATAAATGAGTTAGAAGAATAACAAAATGAAATTCACGGTGATGTGTTCAAGTTTTATAAGAATTAAATTTACAACTTCAGTAAGGCTTGATAAATTGATTTAATCATAAATAGGATTGAAAAATTGACAAGAATCCGTTTAATGTGCTAAATAATTATACCGCAGTTATTCTATTAAAAATTTATTTAATATCATAAAATTTAAGTCATTACTTTTTTATATGGAATTAGAAAACTAATGTTTCAGGAAAAAAAACGCGATAAAAAGCTTTTTCTAGAATACCAGACACAGTAAAATCGACAAAAAGCAGCCCGGTTAAGACGGAGAGAACAGGTCACCAATTATCACTACGGGACGCCGCAATCGAACAACGAGCACCTTTAAAAAAGGGGGAAAGCATTTGTTATCTTTCTTCACAGAATCCCCGTATTCAAAGGAACTTTTTCGAGTTTAGGTTCCCGCAACGTAAAGGTTAAGAACCGTGCGGAACGGTTGCCTTTGCACTTTCAAACCCGACGTACTATTCCATATAACTGCGAATTTGGGATGATTGAATTGGAAATGGCCTTGTCTCAAGTCCATGATACCAGTCCTGGGCCAGATGGGATCACATATAACATGCTTCGCCATTTGAATACTGATTCCCTGTCCAATCTGTTACTGCTTTTTAACAGAATATGGACTGAGCAGAAATACCCTTCACAATGGCGAGAAGCTATTGTGATTCCTATATTAAAACCTGGCAAAGAACCATCTGTCCCTCTAAACTACAGGCCCATTGCTCTTACAAATTGCCTTTGTAAGACCTTCGAGCGCATGGTCAATGCTCGCCTAATTTTCGAATTAGAAAAACAAGGATGCATCTCTCCGTTGCAGAGTGGTTTCCGAAGAGGTCGTTCAACCTTCGACAACCTCGTTCTACTGGAAACCCAAATACGCAATGCCTTTGTAAGACGAAACCACCTTGTTTCAATATTTTTTGACATTGAAAAGGCATACGACCGTGCATGGCGCTACGGCATTCTTTCAACACTTTTTACTCTAGGTTTTAGGGGTAACATGCCCATATTTTTACAAAACTTTTTGACACAACGTTCCTTTCGTGTTCGAATTGGTAATGTTTATTCTAATCATTTTATTCAATCTGAGGGTGTTCCGCAAGGTAGTGTCCTCAGTGTCACTCTTTTTATTGTTCATCTCAGCCAGATTTTAAATCATTTGCCTTCATCTGTTACTGGAACACTTTATGTTGACGACCTGCAGATCTCATGTCAAGGCAGCAATATGAATTTAATAGAACGACAATTGCAAAGTGCGGTGAATAAATTATTATCCTGGTGCAATAACAATGGTCATACTATATCCCCAGAGAAGAGTAGATGTGTGCATTTCTGTCGCAAAAGAAGCATTCATCAGGATCCCAATATTCAAATAAAAGGCTCCCCGATTCCCGTTGTGAATGAAGTACGCTTCTTGGGAGTGGTTTTCGATCAAAAGCTCACCTTCCTCCCGCATGTTTTACAACTCAGGAGAAAGTGTGAGAAGGCGTTAAACATTTTGAAAGTGCTGTCCAGAACATCTTGGGGCGCCGATCGTACCTCCCTTCTACGAATTTATCAGGCAATAGTTCTCTCCAGAATTGATTACGGGTGTATGGTTTATGGTTCCGCTTGTTTGTCGGTCTTGAAACGGCTAGATACCGTCCATCATTCTGCTTTGCGCATTTGCTCTGGTGCGTTCCGTACCTCCCCAGTTGAAAGTCTGTATGTTATATGTCACCAGATACCTCTCTCTTTAAGACGAAAGAAACTGTCTGCCTTATTTCATTTCCGCACAAAATCCTTGCTGAAGCATCCACTGAATGAAATTTCATTACCAGTTGGTCTTCGTCGACTTTATAATGCCCGGCCCTCTCACATCCTTCCTTTTTGTGAGAGAGCCCGATTGATTCTGCCTGACTCAGACCTTAACACTGTTCGTGTTAAAGCTACCAACCCGTATAGCTTGCCTCCCTGGGATATCCCACAGCTTTCGTTCTTGAATCCTTTTACTGGATTCGACAAATTAACAGATCCTTTTGTTCTCCAACAGCTCTTTTTGTACCACCGTTTTCGGTATTCTTCTTTTGTGCCCATTTTTACGGATGGCTCTAAATCAGATGATTATGTTGGTTGTGGAATCATTCTTCCATCTGAAACACTGAGCCACCGTCTTCATAATTGTTGTTCTGTTTTTACTGCTGAGTTAGTGGCAATTTTCTTTGCTCTTCAGAAAATTTCAACCTCTGCTCAGCGTAAATTTGTTCTGTATACCGATAGCATGAGTGCATTGAAGACAATTTCGCACTACCAAAATCGGATGCATCCATTTGCCATTAAAATTTTATTCACCTTGCAATTATTAAAAGACGATGGGTTCGAAATAATTTTCTGTTGGGTACCGAGTCATGTCGGCATCTCGGGTAATGAGAAGGCGGACTGGGCTGCAAAAACTGCAACTACTTTTTTAAGCATAGGAATACCCTTTTGCGATATTAAAAGATCCATCTATCGTTACATCTATTTTAAATGGCAAAATTCATGGGATCTGCAGACCCAAAATAAATTACATTTTATAAAAACGGATATTTTCTATTGGCCTGTTCACCCTATACGTGAGATGGATGTTAAATTGACTCGTCTCCGTATAGGGCATACGCGCTTCACTCATAAATATCTGATATTTGGGGAGAATGCACCCATGTGCAACAATTGTCAAGTACAATTTACTGTTTTTCATATCAGGATTGAATGTCCTGTATTTAATCGTTATCGTACTCGTTTTTTTACCTCGCCTCCAACATTACAAGACTTGGTGGGCGAGAAATACCACCGAAATGTTTTTAAATTTTTAAATGCTATTGGGTTTTTTACTTGTATATAGAGTTTTTACTTTTCTGGTTTTGTTGAACATTCCTTTTAAGCTCGTGTTTCATCATTTCAAATTTTCATGGCACATAGTTCTAAAGTTTCACTGTAATAATTTTTTAAATTATATTTACACTATTTTTCCTTAATATATCTGTTCTAGTTAAACAAACGAGTGTTTTTTATCTTTTACCATTTGATTGGCGCAGTATAGACTAATATGGCTCTTGCGCCAATAAACCTCACTCAACCAACCAACCAACCAACCAAATTGTCCTTTTAGTGTGTGATATTTTAATAATTTCATGTATTATTTATAAACATGTGCCCTTAGTCTTTCAAGCTGTTCCAGATTCTGTTACTGACTTTACGAACTTTGATTTCTAGAGAAGATTAACATTTATAAATGATCCTAAGACCTTAAAATAAAACCAATATATATTCTCGATTTCAAATTTTAAGCCATTTTCCTAATGAAATATTGTCTGAAATCGCAGCAAGAGCATTTTGTTTTAAGATTATTTTTACTTGAACAAATCATTATCAAATCATACACACTTTACTTAGCGGGCAAATCTAGCATACAATGTACAATGCATGCAACATTATACACTTATTTGAGATAAACATAATCCACATTTCCTTTAAAGAATAATTTCAATGTAGTCATCAGTGTATGTCAATTCTTCTTGGGATTGGTGAGTTAAGAATAAGTTCTCTGACTCTCTGCCGGGCTCTAAATGGAATTTCGATTTTTACAGCGCAAGAGCCAATATTGATAACTCTGGACCCAGATAAAAGATATGAGTGCTTATATCGTACATTTTGTTTATTAGTAAATCAATATTTTCTCTAATATAAAATATGAAAACCGATTTACGCTTATATAGAAATAAAATAAATTTAATTATAAGAAAAGATAATGATTTAAAAAGTTTCTCTAATAATAGAAAAATATTCACTAGAATTTACGTAAAATCCATAAAATTATGAATTCTCGAAATTTGAAACACGTTTCATTGAGGGTTTTCTGACATAAATTCAGTGACGAGTATACATTACCAAATCTCTTGCGT
>JAOUZG010048583.1:0-20833 GCA_026289955.1 Argiope argentata | reverse complement strand
TTTTGAAATTCTTAAAATTTTCATTTTTATTAAATTAAATTAAACAAGCACATATGATGTTAATAGTTTTATAATTTTAATAGAATATTTTAATTATTCAAATATTAACTTATATTTAAAAAAAGCATACGATTGCGGATTAAAAGAAAGATTATGCAAGTTTTCATTAATAAACCATAATGTTATTATTTAGTTGCATATTTCCCAAGTTTAATTGGTAGAAAATATTCAAACATTGGTATCACAACAAGATATTGATATAAAAGAGTGAAAAATTATAACGAGAGTAAAAAGTTGATCCGATGATCTAAAATTATCATGTTTCTAAACATTTAAAATTAATTACTTCTCTAATTTACTTATATTAATTGCTTGATTTTGCTATGAAGTCAATTAGAGTGGTCAATTTTCAGTTGGTTTTATATAGTGTAGATCTCCGTATAGGTTCTTAAAATGATTTTTCTGAAATTGATATTTTCATTGACTTTTCTTTTCCATTGTTGATTAGAAACATCATGCAGTCAACCGCTTAATCAGTTTTCTAGTACAGATAATTTACTGAATCTCTGTACTAAGAATCAATATAATTCATCATATCATATGTAAGCACATATGAATAATTTTGGAAGTAAAACAATTATGAATGATAGCAATGATCTCAAAGAATATTTTTCTTTGAAGTTTAGAGCCCAGAATTCACATAACTCCTGCATTATGATAGGAGCAACATACAAGGTATAGATAAAAGAAAATTATTACAGATGAAACATAGCAATTTGAAAAGATTATATTTTTAAACTTTCAAAATATTTACTAAATAACATAGAGTGCAATATTCATATTGATGTCAAAATCATCGTGAATTATGAACATCTACATTTAAAAAGTTTCATTCAGAATGCCAAAACATTTTCTCTTGGTAGGTACTTTCGATTTGTAAACAATAATTAGTTTCGAATAGTAAATTGTTTGTTTGCCATAACGTCACAAGAATTTGTTTTTTACTAATATCTTTTCTTCTAACTGAATATCAATGAATCTCTAAGCATTTGCACTTCGTAGTATTCGATTATCATTTAATATAATTATCTTACTCAGATCTTCCTACTTAAGCTCCTATTAAAGATACTCCCAATAAGAACTTTTTCTATTGAAATACTTCGAAATCTGGGGGGTATTACCCCTTAAAATTCTTGTTAAACAAAATGCTTGATGAGATGATATTCGCAGTTTCACAAGATTCATTTCATGACATATTTTTTCGTATTTTCTGCATTCTTAATTTTCCATATCTTTGTCGCCATTCTAGAGATCTCTGCTTCCCAGAACTGATTACTGTCTGATCTTGATTTCTCAGAAGTTTGTTTGTGAATACTCCAAAGAATTCCATCCATCTCAAATTTATCTCTAATTCGAGATGTTGTGATTCAAGTACGTGGAATGTAATAAAATGCATTTCGAAATCATCAGTCATGATTTCGCAGTTCCAGTAATTGTCCATCTGTAATGGAATGTTATTTTTCAATTTTAACCGCTTTTTCAAAGCATAAAGAGTCACATGCATGAAAAACTATTAAAGTAACATAAGAAAAATAAGATTGTAATTTTTCAATTTCTATTCCAAGAATGCTGGTTTTAGTTTCTATAAACTCACATTTGACATTTCTTTATTCACAGTAAAGGAAACTAAAGTTGAGCATCCTTGATTGAAAAATATAAATAATAAATAAATCAGTTTAATTCCTCTGTATCTGGAATTGAAAATATTTTTTTTCATCAACTGCAATAAATATGGAGTAAAAAATTGCATTTATCTAGACATTACATTTTTATATATCTGATTGTATAAAATTTACTACGAACTTGTCAAGTGGATTCTTGGTTAGCCTTAATTGATTTACAGAATTCTGAATTTTCCAGAAATCAGTTCAAAGGAAAATCAATATTAGAATTTTATAAAGACTTACTCAAGGAATATTTGTGCTTAAAGCAAAATGCAAAAGCATGTGCAACTTTCTTTGGCAGAACTTACATTTGTGAGCAAACTTTCTCACTAATGAATTTAAACAAATCAAAAATAAGAAATAGAATAGCAGATGAGAGCCTTTCTTCTGTTCTACGTATTACCATAAACAATTTTAATCTCAACATATCAATAACTTCAAATATTCAGTCCCAGCCATCTCATTTTTTTTCTAATTTTGATAATTAATTTTTTATCTCAAAATTGTTCTCTGTTTAATTAGCAAAATTTTTTCCTCTGTTATTATATTTCAAGTTTTCCACCTTTTTAGCAGGAATCATTTTTATAGATAAAGAATTTCAATCATATCTATATTGTTTGTGTTTTATTCATTTTTTGTATAATTTATGCATGAGTAAAATAAAGTAATAATTGTAATTCATACGCATTGTCATAAAAAAAAGTGTTTTCACGTTTATAACATTCTTTAACATTCACGTGCTGCTTTGACCATCAACGTGATCCTTTTTCATATTTTGGCCCCTCACGATGATCCTTTTTCATATGTTGACCCCTCATCCTGAAAAGGTTGTTCATCCTTGCTGTAAACAAATATGGAATAAAAGTTTGACATGGCCCTAGTAGCCCTTTTATTCTATATACCTTTGATTGTATAATATTTAGGCTTAATTTTTCAAATCAATTCTTAAAAAATGAATTTTCGTAGACATGGAATAATGAAAAAAATGCATCATTTATGTTGGATGAAGCATAAAAAATTACGATACTGAATGGTGCAGAAATTATTTAAAACTTTCTTGTATAAAATATATGAAAAAATTTGAATTAACGTATTTTACAAAATTCATATCTAAGGTGTGTGTTTTTTCTACTTTCCTCTAACCAAATATAGAGTTAATTTTTCCTGTAAACAAATATGGATTAGAAGTTTGCTTTAGTCCTGGATACTTTATTTTTTATACATTTTATTTCATACCGTTATCCTAATTTATTAAATCAATTCTTGGACAATTAATTTCTGTAGACATGGAATATTAAAAAAATGTGTATTATTCATATTGTGGTAAAGTATGGTATAATAATATAAAGGAATAACGATATCGAATGCTGCTGAAAATATTTACAACTTTCTCTTAAGAATACGGGTGAAGGTATTCTTACAAAATTCGTAGCTAATGTTTATCTTCTTTATTTTCCAGTAATCAAATACTTTTCTATGTCATTTCTTTCCGTCTGATAGCTATAAACATAGCAAAAAAGGCAAAGAAAGGAAGAAATATCCATTTCGAAGATTTACCACCTTATTTTACGTGAAAAAAACTCCGGCAGATTTCAAGAAAGCAAGATAAGAAAATAAAGATCAGAATCATTTAAAATCTCCTCCGATATCTTGAGAGGAAAATGCTTTTTGAGCTCCGTCAGGAAAAAAAGAAAGCACGTAGAAATAAAATAATATCGAATCAGTCCCATAATTCTTCATGAGAACTGAGATTTTATCCAATAGAAAGGTTTCAATTTGCATCCATCACTTTTTCCATCTGCTTTCAGTTTATCTAAAACGATGGAAAAGACAAGACGTTAGATAGATATTCGACATCTGGAGTTGTCGTTTCATACAGGTATACGTTTGTTTTAGATGACAAATGTTAAATAAAGGAATTTTCAGGAAATAAGATTTTTTCTCAGTTCTTTGTTTGCAATCATTTTTCATTACAGTTTCTTTCTTCTTCCGATATTTAGAAGGTATTTGTTTTTTAGGAGTGTCAACTCATTGGATGCCGTTTCGATTAAATTTTTTTTGATTCACACAATATAATAAACTGACTCATAATATACAATTAAGTCATTAGTATTTGATTTCTTCTATATGTGTTTTTGTTAGTTTAACTTGAATAACACTATTTCAAATGATAAATTTACATAGTTACAGTATCATATCGCTTAAAATTAAGACATAGAATACGTTGAATCTGAATATTTTTATTTTTCTGGTATTAAATTACAGAAAATCTTGAAAGTTGCATATTTACTTAGTTATCATGTAGGAGTAAGAAATTCTATAAAATTAATCCGAACATTTATATTTTCCGAGTAATAAATTACAGAGTCTCGAAAGTTGCATAATTGCTACCTCATCAAAGTAAAAACATTCGGTATATTATTTGTTGAATCATCAATTTAATTAATAGTACTAAAATTTGGAGAAAATAAAGAATAGGACATAATTTAGCTACATCTTGCTATGTAAGATACTAAGAGACTATGATTTGTATCATCTGAAATAATTTAAATTAATTAAGCTTGATGTTTAATAACAAAAGTATACTTTTAAAGAAGAACAGGTTTCCTTTTGAATTTCTGCCAAGAAGCTAATTTTTATTTAACATAACGAAAGAAAAATGAAAGATTTTAATTATAGAATTGTTTGCAATTAAATAGCTAAGATGTGATATAATTGACTGAAAAATTAGAAATGTAATTTAAATAAAGAAAACTGAACCACTTGCCTAAAGTGATAACTTTTGTTTGGAAGTTTTCATCTGGCTTATGAAACTATCAATAAATATCCTCCCACTAGTGAGTCTGTGAAGAGACGAACGATATTAAAGCGAAAGTGAGTTCTTGGTGCTGGCAATGATGATGGTTTGTGATATTTGTTGAGTTGCATAATGCACCAAGAGGACTTTCTCTGATGGTATAAGTTTCCTAAACATCTGTAGAAAGTTGTTTATTCAAGGTCGCTGGTTACCATTGTGTAAAGAGGGTTATAATGCTCTTGGAGCGAACTCGCAATGTTGAAGGTCCTTGCCGAGTAACTAGACCACTAGACAAAAGTGATCACTTTAGTCAGGAAGTTGGTACCTGGATTATGAAACTATCACCACAGCGTAAAAGTAAAATTATTTTAGGATGAAGGGGTGGTATTTGTTACATATTTCTGGCTTTAAGTCTTGAATGATTTCGAGCGTAATTCTTCTTAATAATTCTCATTTATTAGCAATAAATAGCTCTTAAACAACATAAGAATTTGATATTTGAATATTTTGTTTCGCTCCATCTAAGGAGTTTTATTCATTCAAAGTCAGTAAAAGGTAACTAAATGAAATCTAAAAGATCCCAGCAAGTATTATCCAAATAAGTATACATTAGATAAAATATAAAAATATATATTTTAATAACCCAATTTTGAATTAAACCGCTTGTTTAACCATGGATTCCAAATAAATGCTTCCATTTGATACTGAAGTTCAGAAAACTCCAATTTAACAGACCGAATTGATTTTTGAAATAAAAATCTTTAATGAGCATAAATAGGAATTTTTAAATAGAAACTAGAGTTGAAATAAAACACAAAAATAATTTATTAACAAAAAATAATAAAATAAAATATTAATAAATAGGTAAATCACATAGTTAGGCTGCTATGAAAAGTGTTATTTATAAAATATTATTTAATTTTGAACGGTTGATTAAATAATAATCATTGCAATCTGAAAATACCACACTGGCATTTCGATCCTAATTGTATAGAGAAAGTTACGGGTTGTGTTTGTCGTTTAACTCATTTCTAGATTTTTTTAAGTTTAGTGTTTTTGAGTTTCAATTTTAATTATATTAAATAATTTTAGTTAATTTTCATCATTTATTATGTTACTTGATACTGATTGGAAGATAAGTAAGAACAGACATTTACTATTTGCACTATACAATTTTGTTCACTTACTTCTTTACAAAAAATGCAATTTTATGAATTTTAATTTATAATTGTTTTATATAATCTTTGCAGATCTAAAGGGGAAAAAACAATTGTATAGCTATAGCTTTTTCTCTTCTATATACTGATTGGGGATTTACTCATCCCTATAATGTTTATCTGATGGATTCTTATCACCTTATAAATAATATTTCCTTTTTATCCTATCACCTAATAGCCTACATAATAAATGGGTTTATTAATAATTAGGTAATAGATGTCTTTCGTGGATTGAAAGGATTAAGACCTTTCTTCCAATGAATAAAAAATATGGTGTTGTTTATTGTTATTATTATTTCATTAATATTTCACTGCTGCCCATAATAAAAAATAATTTTTTCACTTAATTGTGGTATAAAAAATTTCATTATATATAATATTTTCATACAAAGCAGTTAAACACATTATCTAAATTTCCATATTTTTAGTAACACAAAATGTAGTAATTTTCCTTTTGTACTTATGCATTTGATTTTTTTTGGAAATAATTAAAGTAATTAATAGAATATAATAAATTCTATAACAGAATTTATTGTAACTAAATCTGCAATACTTAGTATGGAACAAATGCTAGATTTATTTAAGAAGTTAATTAATTAAAAAATTCTTCCGTTTTTACAAAATAGGCCAGTTGGGTTAACACTACTCTTTAAGTTTTGGTGATAATATGTTCAAAGGATTTTGTGTAAATAAATAAAAAAGATTTGAAAATGACAAATAAAGGATTGATTTTTTAATAAATAAAATATTTTTCATTTTGTCAACTCACCGTTTCTTCTTAACTCCAAGCGTAGTTCATCTTCCATCTTCTTTAATATGAAAGAATGTTTCCGAAGATGTCAAAAGCAGAGATCGTTAATTCATTATCACGATTCCTGTTTATGATTTAACGCTCTGATCTACATAAATGGAGTTATTAAATAAGTCAAATAATGAAATATTGTCATGTTACCGAATCATTCTCATCACTATTTACTTTTCGCTCCTTTTTATCAAATATGTTTGCTTAAACAGTCTGAATTCTTTAAAAAAATTACGATTAAAAAATATGATTTTTTTAATTCTATTAAAAAGTACGATTTTAATAAATATCATTTATATAAATGAGATCCTACAGAAATCTCTTGTTTCCTAACTGTTTTCATGCATTAAAGAATTAAATAGAAATACTAGAAATCACTATATTTATTATTGGAATTAGCATTAGAAATTTGTTCAGTTTAAAAACAGACGCGAGTTCCATCAAGAAATAGTAACTTGAAAGAATTTTTAACACATGTCCAAAATTTTAAATGTTCTTAAAAAATGGAAAAAGTATCTAACATATTTTTTTCTTGCCTGGTTAAAAAAAGAAATGATTTTTTATGGTTAACTCTAAAATGGGAAATATAATGAAATGTAGATAATGAGAAATAGATCGAATATGTATTATGCGTGTGATAAACTTTATTAGTATAAGTATATTTTAGCACAATGTTTATAATGATATTCATGATAATGATCCATTTACTTGTATACTTTTATTATGTCTATTTCTCTTTATGAATAAAATTCATTATCAAATGGTACACTAAAAAATTATTCTTAGTGCAAGGAAATTTTTGAAAGTATTATTCAAACTCTTTCAAACGTTTCTACTTTTTTGGCTTCTTTTAAAAACATTAAAATTAATTATATTGGAACTGTTTCCATTGGTGTACTTGAAAAATGCTCAGAAAATAATTCATATCAAAAAGTTATGACTTATGCCCAAATCATTTTATACATGTAAAATTTTAAGAAAACTTGCGTAGATCTTAATAATTTATTTTTCTCCATATTTGAACTTGGTTTGCTATTACAATGCAAACAAAAATTTAGAAAGAAGACATGCAATTCTGAAAAGGAGCTATAATATGATAAAATTTGATATAATAAAAACCCTTTAGAAATAGATAAAATGTAACTTGCTCTTATGTTAATAATTACTAACGGGGTAATTACACAGTGGGAAAGTTAGCAACATTAAATTCTATTTATTGTTTTCTGAGTTCTAGAATCTATAAAATCAAAAAATTTGGGATGAATAAAACCAAAGTCGTAAGTTTTTGCATCTCATGAAGTACCAATATGCGACGTATAGTGAGAGAATAATGATGTATTTTTTTATTCAAAAAGAAATTGAGGAAATCAAGTATACATTTGAAACTTTCATGTTCTTGAAACCTTCATGCCCTCAGATGTCCTCATAATACTGCATACTAAAAATCTGTTATCTGAAATTACGCCTTCGACTCATTGCCTTTACTATCTATCGAGTGTATAAATTGAACCAGAGTCAACCACAGCACATATTTGGTCCCAAATATGACTTGCAATCTTATTTTAATGCAAACATATTATGCACGTCCCCTACCTTACTCTTAGAAGGGCCGCGGTGGTCTCGTGGTAATGTCCTTCGGAGCCGTAGAGTTTCAAATTTGAGACCCGATTTCATCAAAGAAACGTCATGTAAGCGGGTTTGGTTTCTATCCATGTCAAAAGTCTTTTCTCTAGTGTGATGTGGAAAGGGGGATGCCAGATCACGTATTTACTTCGTCATCTAACTATGGTTCAAAACTACGAGGTTCATCTCTGAATAGTCTCTGAATGTTACTCTAAAACGCGGCGTTAATATAACGGACCAAACAATGGACTTTGGACTTTTTATGGACTTTTTTTAAGAGCGCGAAAGAGCATTGTCCTTAAACGCAACATTTAGAAAAAAATAAGTATGACTACTGAGGCCTCATGATAAGACGTTGATTTCGGAAAAGGAATATTTCAGGTTGAAAACCGGATTTCTCCAGAAAACCTTCTTGTAAGTAGGTTCGTAAAATTCGTTGAGGCAGGACATTCTCCCTCTGGTGTGGTGTGGAAGTTAAGAGAAAGGATAATACCTCAGGTATCGTCCTTGTCATGATTGGTTCAAAGTGATGAGTCACAAGTGGTTTGAGTACGAGTCTCGCACTAGTGCTGCTTTAACCCTTTCAAGGGCCATAGGAAGTATTTTTCCCACCAGATTTCTCAATTTTTGTATGAAATTATGTAAATTAGCCCAAGTTTTGAGAAATTTTAATATTAGATAAAAATTTGGATGTTTCAGTTTCTTATCTCACATAGAATGGTATATCTTGATTTGTTACTTAATTACTAAATAACCATATCAATTAATTAATAAAAACAAATTTATTTAATACGTTAAATAAATTACTTTACTTAAGCAAATCTTAATCCTAAAACTATTTTAATATACAATGACTAGAAAGAAATGGTGTTTGAAAGGGTTAAAAGGGGGCTTTAATATAATTAAAACTGATGCTTTATGAAACATGATCCGATTCTACATTTAAGAAAGCAAAATCATTTGCCAAAATTTTCCCATATCATGCGTTTTAAATAATTAGGATCATTGGTTGCTCAACAGGTAGACATATAAATTTAAAAACGAGGAGTTTCTTAAAATTTTGAAAGTTAATTTACATACTTTGTATACTAGAAAGCATGAATATAGATTTCCTGATCAAAATTAATCGCCATTAATGTATAAGCATAAAATAAGATAAAATTAATTTTTACCAATCGGAATCCTGATTGTGTTGAAAAGACTTTAGTATTTGGTTCCTCTTCAATATACGTGACTTTTGAAACTGAAAACTTTTGCTTTAAACTCTCGCCTCCAATAGCTGAAATTCAACAGATTGTAAATTGTTGCTTCCGGAGCTTAAGGAGCTGATTGAATTGCCACTCGGCCGCTGATCCCGAGGGACGGTATTTGGATTTAATGCATTAATACGAGGCCTCAACAGCTAAACCGGCTTAATGCAATTCTCGAGGGAAGAGTTAAACTTTCTCGACTGATGGTGATTTCAAATAAGAAAGCATTCAAGAATCAGAAAAGGTATTGAAGAGGTAAGACAATGTATCTGTTTCGTTGTAAAAGCCTGAAATTACAGAAACTGAAAATTTCTTTTGTTTCTAAAACTGCAGTACAACAGATAGTAAAGCCTACAACATCTGAAAACTTTTAAATTGATTTCGTCAAGATTGCAGTAATGAGAAATGTATTAAATGATTTGATGAAATTGTGAATTTAAATATTATGACATTTTAAATTTAAATTGATAAACTAATCACCTTCAGCCTTCAACTTCGTTGATTGAATTCAGATAAATTAATCTTTCAAAACTGCTATTTAAATTATTTAAAATTTGTTCTGCATTATTAGATTAAATCAGAAAATCTGAACAAAAATGCATCACTTCGAACATGTTTTTTATTTATAATTATCTTTTATAAACGATGTTTAAATAAATTCATTTATTTTCATGTTCAATTCGCCTAATTTAATAAGAAAAATAATGAAAAGCGTACCCCTTCCTTAAGCAGTTATTGTATTGAATGGAATAATTATAAGACTTGAAAAATGAAATAAAATTCATGAAATAAAAGTCAATATATTATTGAGAAAGAAATCATCCCCAGAAATAAAATACATCATAAGAACTGTCCATGTATATTTTTAAATTTTTTTTCCATAGAAAATAATAGATAGATTTTTTGAACCGAGGCATCTAAAAAAACATCCATGAACATGATTTTATTTAAAAAGTAAGAAAATGTATTTCATCTTTGTAAAAAAAGAATAAAATTTGTCAGGTGAAATAAAATTTCAGTTTTTCTTTAGCTAATCATAGCAAAAAATTTCTAGATCTAGATTAAAGACAATTATTTAATTGAATGGTATATCGAAAAAATGCTTTGATATTTTTCAACTACTAAGGAAAAATAAAGAAAGATTACCCATTTAAGATTTAAAAAAATGGCATAAATTTGAAATTTTACTAAACATAGTCAATAAAAAGTTTATTCTAACAACTGAAAACTGGTAGATATCACTCAAAGTATTTTTATGTTAAAAATACTTAATGGAGAAAAAAACATTAACAATTTTGAAGATGGAATGCAATCCATTTGACATCCAGTAAAATAACGAAGTATTTGCAACTAAAGGTGTTTTTTAAAAAAATTCTTCAGAGATGTTGGTAAATCAAAAAATAATGTCACGAATATTAAACTAATTAAATCGAAAACTTGTTTTCCTGCTTTCAAAAAAAAAGAAAAATGTACTAAATTTTATTGAATATTTTTTCATGCACTAATGAAATTTATTTTTTTCTGTTAATATTAGAAATTAACAGTATTAATTATGCCATTATAAGAAATAGCATTGTAATTTATATATTCTTAATAAAAAACCCCGTCTAAATCAGTTATCTAATAATACGATATTATAATACAAATTAATATATTCAAAAAATTTCCATTTTCCAAATTGACGAAAACTGTATATGTTCATAAAATAATGTAACAGTGCATAACATATGCATTTTCAGGGTTTTTCTAGCAATTTCTTTAGACTAAAATCGATTAAAACCTTTGATTTTGTGATGTAAGTGAAATATTTGAAAATCACAGAAGATTATAAAATTTGAAATTTCTGGATCGAGTGAAATATCATTATAAACATGAGTTCTTCATTGAAAATTATGAATCGCCTAATAATTGTTGAAAATAGTTGACTGGTATACACCGTTAAAGCTTCATTTCTATCCTATTAAGAAATTACATACTCAATTTTATAAGAAGACCCTACCTTTTTCTCTGTCTAAAATTTGGAAACTTAAAGTAGAATTTCTGTTCTTAATCGAAAACATAATTTCGAAACTAATATAATGGAAAACAAGGAATAATTAGTGCTGCAATTATGATAGGAAATGTCTCCTCTGTCGCAACACCTTATTTATCACGCATTACAGCCGTCCAAATATCCAGACAAATTCAATTAGCGACATCTTTAAAGATTAAATGATCGAAATTACAGGCTCTTTCAACAATTCCAGCGCTTACGACCTTCTTAAAAGGGATGATCAATGCCTTCGCTAAGTTTTACTGACAAGGATACTACTTAAAATGAATTATTGCGTATAACGACAATGCTTTTACAGTTATGGTTAAAATATATATTATATGATGATACTGAAAGAATGTAAGTCAGTGCATTTGAAAAGCATTGCATACCAAGTATAAAATTAATAATTTATTACAGCTTTAGGAAATGCAGAAATTATATAATGACACAAAAATATAAATATTTAAATGCAATATTCCGTTTGTGCACTTATCTACTTATATTGGGATTCCTTTTTTTCATGAATAATCTTTAAACTTCACAGAAATTAGAAATTTTGTTTTTGTATTATTCTTTTGAAAAATATATATATATGGGAGACAATAAGGATAATTTTGAAAATTCTGGACAAATTAATCATTCCTTAAAAAATCATAATGTATATCATTTTTGTAATTAAAAATTAATCTTTATTTCTTTCTTAAAAAGAGATTATTTCATTTATACTAGATTTTTCAGGAAGATTGAATTGCACCCTAACTTTCTTGTATTGATAATTAATAAGGAAAAAAATATTATTTAATAATGAAGAAAAGTTCTGAATTTTTTTTTACAAAAAAACTATTTTTAAATTCTTACACGATATATCTTGATGAAATTGGTAAATTAATTTATCTTATTTATGCTGTTAAATTTGCTACAAGCGTGCATCTTTAAATTTATTTTAATGTTTTATTCAATTTCCTATTATCATTTAAAGCAGGGGAAAAAGAAAGAATATATAAATCAATCATCTTTTGTTTATAACAGATGCAAAAAAATGTAATTAATTATTTTACCTTAAAGAATGCCTATAAAAATAGACATTCTTTAAAAAAAGAATTTTCTTAAAAAAAAAAAAGAGTAAACCGACATAGAGCAGAAACTAATTTTAGCATTGAGTTTTAGGATGGGAATTTATGTAATTCCAGTTATTACGTTCATGGATCACTGGGTTCATAAAATTGACGTTTCTCTTATTGACGTTTATTTGAATTATTTTAAATATTTATTCACATATTAAAAATAAAAGATTCAAAATATTAATTTTGTGAATAAGCCTATTAAATATAACATTCATTAACAATTTGCTATTTTTTTAATATTATAATTTTTTTAAAGTTTTCTTTACTCTTGAGTAAGTGAAAAAATAATAAGTTTCGTTTGGTAGTTTAATTAAAATAATGTTAACTAGACGAAAAAAAAGAAGTCAGAGATTATATTTAGTGTTTCAATTTACAACTCTAACTTGACAGTGAAATTTTTCTAATCTTTCGATCTCTTTAAATGTGCTTATTTATACTTAAATAATATTAACAAATTCATCAGTATAAGTTTAACTTGTAATAATAAGAATTATATAATTATAAATTTAAATAAATTTTTTAAAATTATTATATTTACTAAAGCAGTGGTAATAATTTATGATTATATTATTAGAATAATAAAAGAGCTTCAAACTTTTCGGTTTAATTGAGTTTTATTAACATTATGTTTTAAAGCAACAACAGGACTGTATTGGGACGTATATCATAATTTTGAACTGCAGCTAGATGACAAGGTCGATACCTGAGATGGCATCTTCTATCTAAAAACTAGCTGGAAGACTTTTTCGGAGGAATTTAGTATGTAACAGACCTGCTTACACAACAGTTCTTCGGTGGAATCTGAAATCCAGCAGTTCCAAAGGTTACCACCAGGTGACTACATCCATAACACTTTTCGGAATACACACACATAATCTCTAATTAATTTATGAATTAAAATTCCTTTTTTAATTATTTGAAATTCAGTATCATTATAAATTCATTACTTAAGTTGCAGGGACTATATATTATCTCACTAAATCAAAATCCTGACTTACAAATACTATAACTCTACATATAAACTCTAGATATTTTCTCAAGTTGTTTTTTATAGTTTCCTAGATGATTCACTGCACTGTAATGCCCTGACATTGACCAATATATATTCACAGAACTTATAAATAGAGTTAGTTTCTTTAAATTATGAAAAATAAACGCTGTTATCGCCTGTTTTTTTCAAATCATATTTTATATAGATGTTCAGGGCGTAAAATACTAGGCTAGTACTTAACTTTATATGCGTCCTTTAGTTCATACACCTTTCGCTCCTCATCCCCTCATTTTTTTCTTATATATTTTTTTATTTATTTGGATTTTAGAATACAGTGCTTTTTGATAAAAGTGGGAGTTCTAAGTGAGTGTGACTATTTATTCTTTCATGTAGCTCCTTATCTATCCCCTGAATCTCACACTCAGTATGTTCCAGTCAATCTTCTCTGAGTGTAATTACTTCTAATTAGAGTGTTGATGGTTAAAATATATATTGAATTACTAATGCCATAAAATTACTGGGAGCTGACGTCCCTCTTATCAGCAGGAACTTACTATTGGGGATATTCTGAAATTTATTGGAGTTTAAACTGTACCTTAATTGAAATGTCAATTTAGAGTTCTGATGATATCTTACATTTTGGGCAAAAAGGGAGATGAGATTTCAACAGTTTGAAAGTAGGAACAGTATGAAAATGTGGCCCGATAAGTAATCTTAAAAACGAAAAAATCTTTTTACCACTAGTCTTGCTTTCTTAATGTAAAAATTTATAGAAATGAATTAGGTTAAGGTCCACTTTGGAATGTCTTGTAAGGAAAAAACGGATCAATATGCAAAGTTGTCGGCACAGAAAGAGTGTTGATAGTGTTGTCCACAAATCAAATAACGCCTTAAAATAGGAATTAAGAGAAGAAATAATGAAACAATGTTTTAAATAATATATATATTAAAAAGGGAAATGTAATTTAAGACTTTATTCCTAAACGAGAAATAAAAATAAGAAATAACCATCCAATGATATTCCAAATTATATCAAAATATATGGTAGATTTCATGCAAATTTCTAAAGATTTGGAAAAATGTAGGAAAATAAATGCATCAGAAGAGGAATCCATACTTTTAACCATTTAAAGAAATGCATTAAAATTTCGGAATTAAGAAAGAAGCTGAAAGTGCAAAATGATAAATCAATGGAAGTTCTGATAGCACCAGGTAATTTTAAAAACTCTGAAGGATTTGAGGTTAAATATTGACAATTTTTTACCGACTGTTCGTAAGTATTTAGAATCCGGAGAAATATTGGTAATTTCAAAGTTACTGTTGTTACTGTTTTTTGTTGTTGTTTAATAGTAAGACAGGTGAAGGGAAAGATGAGGAATAAGGCTAGTGATTGACCACCTTGTAGTTGGTAGACAATTGCTTTAAGAGGATCTCAATTAAGTGTATCGGTCAGTGTTATGGATAGATTATGTTAAAGATAACAGTCTTCCAGAACAGATTCTATCGATATTACTAAGTTTAGTGTTGGCTGGGTGGTCGGCTGTAAGACTTTCAAAGTGTTCCTTTTTGACCTTTGTTCCTTTTTGCTTGACTTTCAAAAGTGTTCCCTTTCGAAAGTTGGACTTGAAAAGAGAAATTGAAGATTAATGCATCACATTTTAGTTGCTTAAACAAATTTGCTTTTGTTTATGTTTAGAAAATTATAAAAAGAAATTCAGGTAAGAATTATTGACTTACAGTCAGACAAGGCAAAGAGGTGGTCTAAAGAAGGTCAATGTGAAGCACACAAAACATGAATAGAATGCATTATTGAGATTTAAAAAAAAATATGAAAGCAAGCAAATGAGGTCCAGCTCGAGGTTGGAGTTTGGAGATCAAATATATCTCCAGGTATCCAGATTATATAGGATTAATTTGAGTGCTCTTCAACATTTTTGATCAGATAATTCTTGAGTAGAAAATACAAAATTACAGATAAAAAAATGAACAAGTAAAAGAAATTTTTTATTTAATTTTTAAAAAAAAATAGTATTTAACAAATATTATATTAGTTAATTATAAGCTATTAATATTATTGGTGTTTCTAATAAGCACTTAGGGCATAATTTCTTAGAATTGTCATTAAACAGAAATGTGATCTAAATATTTATTTGGAAAATTTAGAAGACGATGAATGTAACATTTATTTTGTATCTTTTGTATTTTTGTATCTTTTCATTCTTTTATTCTATAGCATTTCAAATGTAAACATTTATTATATATTGCCTCTCATTGTCACATACAAAAAAATCTCAGTATTGTAAAATTAGAATCTATTTCAGGGAAGGAAGGCTTAAAAGATTAGAGATCAGGAGATAAGACTAAATTTTTCTTATCGGATACAACTAGATGCAACATTGGTTCCACTCATCGGTGGGGTTGATTTTCTACAGTAAGTTGGTATGTTGGCATGATTTGTGGGCATTAATTCTGAGAAGGGTTTTTGAACTCGAAATCCGAGAACAAGGAGTTATTTTCTTGTAAATAAATCATAGAGGAATGTTATAATTAAAGAAAATCATGTGTAATTATAGATACCATAAAGTGATATGTAGAGAATTCGAAATACTAAGTAGTTTAAATTAGCTTTCTAATGTGCAGAGAAATGAAACACGATTAGGAGAATTTCTTGAATCGTGTATAGTTTTTAGTTCACTCAGCTCCAGTCCAATTTCCAAAATCAGGTCACAAGAGATTTTGGATATTCAGAAGGATGGCAAATTTATCACTTAATTTTATGCCTCTTCATTTTTATAACATTATTTAATTTTGAAAATTGGTTTAAATACTTGAAGTTGACGTGCAACAATATTAGTTAAATAAGATGGTACATATTAAAGTGTTGAAAAATTCGCCAGCATTAGAAACTTTATTTAATAATTAAAATTATCAAATAAGTATATTTAATATAAAGTTTCCTTAAGATGGAAGCATTGGAATCACAAGTATTATTTCATCTGACAGATGTTTAAGGGAAAATATATGTAAAAAAATAAATAAATGTTCATTATGCTATATATCTATACTTGTAAATGAAAGCCACTGGAATTAAGCCTAGAATTATTCCCAGTTTTGTTTAAATGAAACAGCGCATGAGATCAATTATAATTTAATTAGGCTTATTTTGCATAGGAATTAATAAAATTTTGAATATAGAATTTCATAGAAACCATCCACTTCAATTACTTGATTTAAGGCTCATTCCTTGCGAAATTCTTAATTATTTTAATGCGCTAATTATATAGAAATTTCAAAATAAATCCTTTAGAAATATCTATGCATTTAACTCTTACTAGTCTAAACGGCTTAGTAGTGACAATGAATATTCTGGAATTTAGTGGATAGAATATTGCTTTAAACATCACTGGTGTGGGTATTACATTAATGCAGATTTAAAAGCAGACACAACCAATTACCAGTAATTATATCTACGTGAAAGCATACTTTGATCTGCGTTCCGCTATTGCAGAATCAAAGACAAATTTAGATGAGCCTAATGTCTTTGATGGACCAGATTCTAAACCTCTAATTTTAAGTATTCATAACTTGTTTAAATTATCATAATCTATTATCGGTAAGCATTTAATCCGGTCCTTTAAAATAAGGCATGGAAGTACTTAATCGATATAGAGGAATTTGTGTAGACACTTTAATTGGTATACTAATTATAAAATTATTTTGCTTTTTTTCCTGTCTTGTTATATTTGCAATTGCTTTAGTTTAATTGCAAGGGCGTTTCATTTTTTAATCCTTTAAAAATGAAAATAATTATAATAAATTTTTGAACTTTAATTAATTGCTGTTTTATAGTTCAAATATGAGAAAACCAAAAGCTTATAATAATATAAAAGGATAATATATTTGTGTTAAAGCTTTTAAATTATTTTATATACTGAAATTCACAGTAAACATTATCAATTAGAAACTGCAAATGCAAAATAAGTAAACTTAAATTTTTAGATAATTGAGAAATTAATTTAAAAGATTCAATAATACTTTCCTGTAAATAATCACTTCGATTACTCATTTTGATCTAGCATGATAAAATTATTAGTATGTACAATCCAACTAATTTATTAAAAAAAAACACTTATCTGGAATAGATATACAATTTCAAAATATAATTTATAAGAAATTCGTAGGCTTTATAGGTATGAATTATTATTCAAAATTACAGAAATGTTCATGGAAACTTATTGTAGAGAATTAAACTTTATCCCAAGATTGGTGAAAGATGTATATTTCAAAAGATTATTAATTGTTTAGTTATATTAACGTCTCGTTATAAAGCAACACTAGGATGATTTCGGGAAGATTCTCAGGATTTTGAAATTTAGTCAGAGAACGAGGGTGACTCCTGAGCTGCCATCATCCCTCCCCACCACGCCAGTAGTAGGACGTTTGATCCTGAGGAACATAGTTTTTTACACGGCAGTTATTCGGTGGAAATGGGTCTCCAACCAGAAATCCTACGGCTCAAGAGCCAAAACCTTGCCACCAGGCCATCGTGTCCCCGAAGATTATTAATAAAAATACAGCTGTTTTCATGAAGCTTCTGAAACAATTTTACACACTTCATTGAGTTCCAGTATGGATATGGAGATCTCATTACTAAGTAGCTACACTAACGTCACATACAACAAAGCCGTTGTACAACGCCAGATGAATGTCTTCAGGAACTAAACCGTAGATTCTACTATAATTGTCTTGTCCCCCACCCTTAGATTAATCAATTAGTCTGCATGCGGGGCAGCAAATTAATTAATTTATTGTTGAAATTTGATAGATTTATTTAAGTACTGATTCTGTTTTCAATTCCTTCTATTAGCTCACATTCTTTCTGTATATTTCTTGTTGACATTTTCAAACGTTAATTGAATACTTTTTATTCATCTGCACTAGTTCATATATATTTTTTAACTTGTAATGGATGGCACTCGATGTTAAAACAGTTTTTTCAAACATTAATTAATTCATTAAATTTAAATAACTTTTAATGCTTTAAATAGAGTTTTAGCTGTTTTCAATGAAAATTGAAATCAACAGACAGTAGCTCAATCGGTAAAATATGAGGATTTCAGCCTTTTTCACGTAAAGGTGAAGAATGTGAGGTCAATTCAGGCGAAAATCGATAATTTTATAATAATTTTTTATATTAATTGTAATTATTTAATAAAAAGTAACTAAAATAACATTTTTAATTGTTGACTTAAGTAGGAATCGATTTAATTTTTTTATATCACTTGTTTTACTTTCACTAGAACTTTATAAATTCCTTCGACATGAATTACTTGGAATGTACAGTTAAAATAAATTACAATAGAATTAATTATATAATAGTATTGATCACAGTGATTAAAATTTGAAAACTAATTTTCATTTTTCACTTATATATTGTATAGTTGCAACTACAGACAGTATCAATCAAGTTTTTTACCTAACATGTTTCAGTTAATTCCTACCATTTAGGAATCCTAATATTTGTGAATTACGCAAAATATTAGAAAATAGGCTGTAAAAGATATACATGTAAGAATTACTGTATGTTAAGAATATTGAAATATTATTGGAAAAAGTAGTATTTTTTTATGATATAATATTCTTAGAAATTACACTATACATTAATTTCAGAAGTAATGAAAAAATTCATTATCAGGATATTAATGATAATACTTTTTAAAAATCCTATTTCAATGCAAGATACTTTACATCATTCGAAAGAATTGCAAATATTGATTATTTTATTCTAAAACAGCAATTTAAAATAAAAATACGACACCCCTTATTCATGACACCATTTGAGAGAAAATCATAACGTTTCTAGCAGAAAAAAATACTTGGATCCTTTCCCCTTTTTTGATGAACCTCTTGTTCGCCGAATAATGAGTAACAATTTCGATCTCAATCAATCTGTAATAAGTAAAAAAAATCTAAAACTTATGATGGAGCAATCAGAAGCCGGAAGATAGGAGGAAAGAAAATAGCAAAAAAGTAGTAGAACCTGAGGCCAAACTGCCGGAAACCTCTCCAAAATGTCTCTGCTAAATGCTTTTTCTCTACCAGAGCGTGGAGAGATCGTCACGAAGAGTTAGATGAGAACCTTTCATGGATTTTTTCGTGACTTCTGTAGAAAGCATCTTTTGTGATTGAATGAAATAAATTTTATCACATGATGATTCAAATCTTTTTTTCTACACGACCCAAATTTTTTGTGAGTTATAATAATAAAAAACTCGATCAAATCTACTGAAAAGAATACAAAAAAGTATTTTAGAATAGTAAATTACTTTTTTTAACATTTTAAAATCTGTCACTACTATGGAATTTTAAATTATACTCGATAATATTTTTCATCCCAATTCCATTTATCAAAACTAAAATATCTGCAATTCCTTTTAATCCAGGTTTTTATAAATGCAGTAGCTTTAAATAAGGAAAAGGAAAAGCATGATGTGATGTGAAAAACTAATAGATTTATGAGAAAAAAAATTAAGATTGAGTTTTAAAAAAGTATTTTGCACTTTCCTTATTAAATACAAGAAAATGTTATGGAAATACAAATAAAATAATGTTCTGCTGTTATTTAAATATATTCAGATTTTTCTCTTTCTATGAATAAGAGGAAAAAATAATTTTTTAAAACTTATTTTCATATAAAAATGATCTTTTTTATTTAAAAAAATATTCTTAATAATTCAATATAATAGTAAATTATTATGGAAAATACAAGAACTGTAATATTATCTGAAATCATAATCTTTACAGGAATTATAAATGTGATTGCAATCCTAAGTTCAACATTCACTTACTTTTTATATGAAACCTTACATTCAAAACTTAAATAAATGCAGCATTCTTTGTAACCTCATTGATAATATTATTCATAAATTAATATAATTCATTACATTTTAGACACTCTATATCAGTATTTTATTTTTTAGCAAAATAAATTTAGGAACTCTGGATTATTTACAACAATAATTTATTTATCAAAAACATCTTCGAATGAAAAGATTGTTTTATAAGTAATGTGATTTTTACAATTAATTCAGCATAGATGGAAACAAATTACGGAAACAATTACATTTAATAAGATTTAACTATTTTCAAATAGAGTGACATTTTTTTTTAATTTCCATTTTGTTTCATACATCAAATAGCATTAAAATAACTATTACAAAATAAATATAGGGTTAAAATTAATTTTTTATAGAAACTTTTATTAAAAAAA
>JAOUZG010048578.1:0-11455 GCA_026289955.1 Argiope argentata | reverse complement strand
TAACAATTGTTTATTATGTTAGCTGAATTATCAGAGGATTGAAAAAGTAACTGTCCAAATCTGTAATATATTTATTATTTTTTACAACATTTTTTTATTTAAGACAAATGAAACGAAAAAGTTTAGGTACAATTTACCTCTTATATTTTAGAAGTTTATACATATGTTCTGGCATAAAAAATAGCTTCAAAGTGAAATTTATAATTAATAGGTATCTTTCTTAGATGCCCAAGCTGATTTTAGAAAAAACTCATCACTTTTTTCAAAAACTTAAAAAGTATAAATCTTAAGATACAGAAAGGTTTGTGATATTAAAATTCTCTTGCAAGTATTGCATTTACTTGATACTAAAATTGAACTCCAATCATGGAAAATCAAATAAAACCAGTTTCCTTTTATTTATCTTTTTCTTTCAAATCGTCCTTTTGATGTTTCTTCTTCATGTGAACACCGAGATTAGATTTTGTTTGATACAACAGTGAGCAAATATGACATTTGTGAGGTTTTTCTTTCGAATGAGTCAACAAGTGATTTTTAAGATTGTATGCGTCCCTGCAGTTCCTATTACACACTTTGCATCGATAAGGATTATTCTTTTCATGTACGTACTTATGCAGAGAGAGACTAGCTTTAGTTTTAAACATATAATTACATACAGTACATTTGTACTGTCTCTCATTCGAATGCGAGGACATGTGAGATTCAAGCTTTTGTTTTGTAGCACAGTTCTTGTTGCACACTTTACATTTGAAAGGATTCTGGGCATCATGTATGTTCATGTGAGCACGAAGATCTTTGTTAAATTTAAAGGCCGCATTGCATAAACTGCATTTGTGATGTCTTTCTTTCGAATGCTTGATTAAGTGAATCTGGTAATCTGATTTAGTTGTATTTTGCTGAAGACACACCTTGCATCTAAATGGATTATTCTCATTGTGTACGTTCTTATGGCGTTGAAGGCCTATTTTAGACTTATAGGCTTTAAGGCAAACGTCACATTTGTATGGTTTTTCCTGAGATTCGATTGGCTGGCTTTCTTGCATTCTATGTTTAGTTCCAGACTTCTTGTTGCCATCTATATTTTCACACGAACTAGCAGCTGAGGAGTGGCTTGATTTACTTTCACATATGTTAAGTTTTCCTTTTGAACTGGGTGACTTGTTTTCGTCGATTTTACGTTCTTCTTTAGAATCTTCTTCGGCATATACATTTACACACTTATCAGCAGTTAATTCCTGTACTGAATTTTTTGATGAATCTAGCAATGATAATTTATCTTTAACTCTGTATCCTACATCGAAGTGCTTTGAACATTTAGAGCACTGGAATTCGTATTTTATTGAAAAAAGCCAGTGATAATATTTTGATGCGTTTTCACTTTCATCTGCATTTTCTCTGCAAATTTCACAAACGTATGTCTGGTCTTTCTCCATTTTCGGCTTGCTTATAAATTTCCAAATAATTCAATTGAAACCAATAAAACACTCTCTGCGTATGAGAGAAGAAATATTTAAAAATCTCAAAGCAGTCAGGGTTCAGATATTTTATTGTAGCTGTAAATAAGAATAAAACTATTATTATTTTTTGGCAATTATGCAGAAATAAATCCAATAATTTAAGGAAAGAAATATAAAACGAAAAATTTAAGAATCGAATAAAAATTAAATATAAAAACGAAGAAGTTTTAAGATATCAATATAGTTTTTTTAGTGTTGAAAAGTTTCCGGAAGAAAATTGAGAATATACATATATATTTTTAATTATTATAAAATTTTATTTCCGAAAGGGATTCTAAATTAATTAAATCTGACAATATTTCAATATTTTATTTTTACACTTTATTCCTAGAAATGTATTATCGTCAAAGAGTAGATGTGATCACATTGCTATTCAATAATTGATTGGAAAAATAGTAACTACATGTGAGCATGGGCCTAGAATAATCTGAAAAATACCTTATGATTAGTAAAGAATGCTCAAAAGAAATCTACGCTAAACATTGAAATGAATGCTTTCTTTAGATCTCATTGAGAAATATGACGTTCTAAAAAATAAGCCAAATTTTTGTAATATCTCTTGTCTAGAATTTTGTATGGAATGCTCCAAAAGAATTTGTGCAGAATATTCAAATAATTATTGCTATTATTCGGTCTTACTAAGAAATATAAAATTTTAAAATAAAAAAAAATGTTTAAATGCAATGTATCTATCTTGGAGTTAATATCCAAACTGTTATTTAAATAATTCCAAAATGACGAGAAAAACTCCAAGCTCTATACATTATTACTATTAGCGAAATTTTCTACGCTGTACATTCTAAAGTAAGAATCTTTTAGGACTAATAACCACAGAAAATAACGTCAAAATAAAATAGAATAGGTTTCGATTATTTAGCATTGTTTAAATAGGAATTATAGTATATTTTCAGACAATACCAAAGCAGCATTTTATTACAAAACTTAATTTCTTTGAACAATTATTATTTATTCCTAAGCATGAAATATAGATGATGCTCTACATTTTATGCAAGGCAAAAAAGTTACAGATTTTATGCTAATGCAAGGAATTATTTTTGAATTCTTATTTCAATAATAAATAAAATTATGAATTGTTTTATAGCTTAATAAAAACTTTTATATGAAGTATTATGTTTCGAAGATTGTCGGAAAATTAAACTTTCTCATTCGAGCAATTCTGAAGAAGAAAATACCAGTTTTTTAGCTTCCACAATAAGTAGAATTTATTGTTTTTTTGGTGGAACATACATGCTAATCATTTACGACCGAAACAACTCATGTTATTTCCATTACGATAGAATTTTCTACATCCTTTCAATTCTTAAAACTCACGATGTGGAAGACATCAAAATGCATAAATACGAAAAAAAGAAATCACATTTCTTACTGTTAAAAATTCTTGAAAGCATTTTCCTTTTTATAGAGTTATTTATTTCGAATATACAGGTTCAAATATATAGACTATTTATCAAACTTAACGAGAAGGAATTTTTTAACGTTTTGTTTTATTTACAATATTAGGGAGATCAAAATATATTTCAAGAAAGCTACGAAAATCTAAATTTTGAGCATTTTCTAAATAATTAATTCAATGCAATAGAATTTGTACTATAATTTTAAAAATATGAGATATATATGTTAAAACAATTAACATTAAGTAAAAAATGAACCAAATAGACAGACGTTTATTATTATTATTATTCAGAAATATATAAATATAAGATATCACCTGCATATTTAACGTTGAAATCGGATTAAAATGATGAGACACAGGACACAAGAGAATGACTTTAAAAAATGGATGTAATCTACAGTCAATATTAGAAATATTTCATTTCAACAAAAATACAATTACTAAAAACTTATTAAGTGAAGATTAAATAAAATACAGGCGATTTATTCTGTTATATTGAACCCAGAATTGTAGAAAAACTTCCAACCTTTATCACTTATTGATTGTTTGCTTGAGACTTATGCCTTCTAATTTCGATTTATTTTGTATTGCCACTAAGATATCTTTTTTCAAATTATTTAAAAGCAGTTTTTGAAAAACTTTTATTTGATTTTTCATACTTGTAAAAACTGAATTACATTGAGAAACATTTGAAATGGGATATTGCAAAGGTAGTTTTAGTTAATATTAATTCTATTTCAGCTGAATTTTTGAGAAATTAGTCTCAAATATTCGATTGAATCAATTTTCGGGTCAAATAATCTCTTGTGTTACGCTGAATTTTTAAAATTCATAATTTATACACAATGAAAATAAGAGCTCCCATTTCAATTCACATGCAAGTGCTGCAAAGAATGAAAAACGAACGAAACGAGGCTTATTTGTAATTCATCGTTTAAAGAATCATATTTATTTGAGGAGAGTTAAACGAAGTTACGTCTTCTGCCTAATCAGATGAAAAATATAGTTACCACATTTGAAACTGCTAATATTCATGTGCACATTTTAGTTTAAATAACTATTCAGATTTTATCCATTTTGGTATATATGCGTCTAAGACTGTATGGGCTAGTTGGATTTAATCAATTTTACTGCATCTGAATTGTCCTGAGATTTACGTGTTTTGATTATAATTTTAATTTCTTAATGTATGTTGTATCGAAAATTGGTTATATAATTGGAATTGAATTTAGAAGATTTTCTTTCATTTAAAATTCCTAAGTAATCGATTAAGTTCAGTTGCAGTGATTAGCGAAGGCATTAGTTGTAATTGGCATTGAACTGGATAAGTTGAAAAAGAGTCTGCAGCTTTTCTTCCGTTGTGCGGATTTCAACACCAAACTGCTGAATTAGGATACATCATATACTACAGTTATTTTGTTGTCCCTTTTAAAAAGATTTCTACCTTTGGTATAGGATTTCGGTAACTTATTTAAAATATATCTACTTATAAACAGAATGGAATGTGAATAAAAAAATATTTTAGCAATTGCGCTATAAATTCTTTAATTTTTTTTAAATATTTGTGGTTGTGTGGACGTTTGGATGTATATGTAAATTCTTTTGCTTGCTTTGATCTAACATAAAAATTAGAAAAAAATCAGAACTTTAAATCAAAGAAACCGATGCCACCAACCAAATGTATTTAATGATGATAGACTTTGCAACCATTTACCTATTAATGATACGAAACGGAAAGGCACAATGCTATAGATTTCGAAAACAGTCCACCAAGAAAAAAAAAGGCCAACCGCAGTTGCTTTTAAGACGTTTAAAATATAACAGTTTCATATTTACCATCTTTCAAGTTCAGTTTCGGAATAAAATTTTTGAATATCATAAAATTCATGCTAATATCAGCGGTTGGACTAATTTAAAAATACACCATTTATAATTTGAGTATGCTGTAAAATATCTGCAGCATTTCAAGATTATAGCCATTATATAATATTCTAAATAAAACAGATTATTAAAAAAAACTGAACTATCATAAAATACGAGTTTAAAAATTTAGAATAATTCAAATTAAGGTGAATAGCTTCTTATAAAATATTTTTTTGTGAAAGTAAAATTTCTGAATAAAAATAACTTTTATCAAAATAATATTTATGTAATCAAATAATTTTGCTGCTGGAACTGAAAGTTCAATAATAGATTTGATAGTATAAAAATTGAGTGTAGATGATAGAATTTAAAATTACACTTTAAATTTTCTCCATTCGGATATCAAGTTGTATATAGTATACAACTTACTCATTGTTTTTATCACTTCCATTTATAGATCAATTGATATACCATTTCCATTGCATGCAAAGGGAAATTTACAGAAGAAAAAAAAACAGATTTTTATAAACTGACCGAAGAAATAAAAGTGATTAAAATCCTTGATGTATAATTATGCGTGCTTTGATATTAAAATTATCTGGAAAGAGTTGTATTTCCTTGATATAAAAATTAAATGCTAATCACGAAAAAAAAGTTTTTCATTTATTTTTCTTTTTAATAAATATATACCCTTTTGATGTGTTTTCTTCATGTGAACACTACGAGTAGATTCTTTCTTAATGTTTTTTTGAGATTATATGTGCAACTGTATTTCTTATTACAAACTTCGCATTAGTAAGAATTCAGCTGATTATGTACATTTATATGTTCAATAAGGCACTTTTATATTTTAAATTCTGAAAGTCATACAGTCCAATTTTAATGCATTTCATACGAATTCGAAAGACTGGACATGTGATGTTCAAGTCCTCGTTCACAGTCTAAATTCTTGTTGCACCATTCACACCTGAAAGGATTCTGGTCTTTTATGCAGTGTCCAGTGGGTCCGAAGAATAGTTTCAAATTTAAATTCGGCCGTGCAATAACTGCATACATGAAGTTTTTTTTTGTTGGAATGTCTGTAAGCGAATAAAGAATTGTTGTTTCAATCTCCCAGAATATATTATATTCCTCTCATCTGAAAAGAGACTTCGCTCTATGTTCGTTCTTGTGTGATTGAAGGGTTGCTTCAATTTTGAATATTTGAGGACAAATGTCACTCTTGCATTTGAATGCATTTGAACCAATTGGTTTCATTTCTTTGATTTTATATTCTTTTCTGGATCCCTCACCGACGTTCAATTATACACTGCATAGAGCAGGGATGAAACAGTGATACTGGTATACGAGTGCACTGTATCTATAACTCTGAATCGAATGATAAAGTACCTTGAGCATTTAATACACCTGAATAAAAATTTTGAGGAAAAGTACCAGATGAAAGTTTTAGATTTATTTTCACTGACACACGTATTCTCCTTGTAAATATCAAAAATGTATGTGACGTCTTTCTCCACAATCAGCTTGCTCTTAAGCTTCGATATTGCTGAATCCTATTAGGTCTAACACTTTTGATGAATCAGATGAAAAATTCTTTAATCTGTAGACAGTCAAATGTTAATAAAATCACCACAAACTGCAAGTAAAAATAAATAAAATGCTATCATTCTATCAAAATAAGTGCATTAGTTTAAGAGTGTTATATAAAAGTAATGAAACTTTCTTGTCGAGTATCTGTAATAAGGATTATAAATTTTCTGTATTGTTGTATTAACAGCCATCAGATCTATATTGGAAACATTTCATAGTATGGAACCAAAGTGATGAATCAGAGATGAGTTCAGATCTGTCTGCCTACCCACTTTCCAACGTCATTTTCTCACTCAATGTAAAATTTTTATCCCGAACGGACTTATTGTGTTCTGTGGTTTGACCTGAACCCTTCTATTCTGAACTTAATATCTTACGAACAATTCATAGAGGCTTTTTATTGAAAAAGGATAATGTTTTACAAAACGTTTAGTTTTAAAGAAGAAACCTATTCGACTAGAAGAAGAAAGAAGACTATTTAAACTTGAGAAATCGGGAAAAATAAGTGATCATATTGGAATGATTTTCTTAAATTCAATATTGAAGACATTTTTTTAAGAGATGAATTTCACCTTCAAATTGTTCTAATATAGTTTCATACCTGTAAATGCAGATCGTATAATATCGCTTGGTTACAGAAACTGTTATTATTCGAAAATAATGGAGTATTTGAAATTATTTTAATGCTGGTACTCTTACAAAACTGCAAATTTTAAAAATCATTAACCAGTTCCATTTCACAGTCAAATTTGATAATTAAAGTAATTTGTATTTTTTGAGATTTCTGAATTAAATACAGCATATTCAAAACAAATTTAAAATGATTGAATTAATGCATCCAATTATAATGTGTTCAGTATGATTCTAAAGTAAATACAAACACATAAACCTTCAGCAGGATCGTGTTACGGGATATAATACATTAGACTAAGACAAGTGATTTAAAACAATGATGGATGCCTTTTTCAGCTGACACTAAGACACGTGACAGAAATCATTTCAAAATTGTCACTAAAAGGAGAATAGATTACTATTGGTAACTTCTGACTGACAATACATTTAAAGTCAGAAGTTACCAATAGTAATCCGGTATTGGTAACTTCTGACCAATACCGTGCACATTCACAAATTATTTCAGTTTGCACGTGCACATTCACAAATTGACCTCATATTCAAAAAATTTTCAAAAATTACTTAAGGAACAAAAAGTAGGTTTACTTTTCCTCATGAAAGTTGAATCGTTTTGATAAATGTTTAAAAGGTTATTTTTAAAATAAAATTCTTGATGTCCTTTTTATTTTTTTCTGAGGTTGATTCAAACCTTCAATTGGATGTTTATGGAATCCATAAGTCTTTCCATTTTAACCCTCTATAGACGGGCGTGACATGTTTGTTAAATCTGTTAAGGTCTCTCATAGCCGCACGTACCATCCTATGTACGTAGCTGAGGGTTAAAATACGGGATCATATGATGTGCACGTGCGTTTTAAGCAGGAAAATTTTTGAAGAGCCACTAGAAGGCACCTTGCGTCCATTAGTTTTGCATTGAAAATAGTTTTAGTATCTCCTGACTTTTACTTTGCTTTATTCTGCCTCACTTTTTTATTCTATTCATGAGCTATTGCGGATACGGTTGGTGGGTGTACGCCTAATAAAAATAAACAGATATGAGTCCTTTAACTTTCCACCTGGATTGAAATATTCTCGTTTATCAAGTCTTACACTGAATACTATTAAATATTATATTATATTTCATTTTTGCTGCTATTAAAGCTCTATGGGATTTTAACGTCAATTTCGTTGCATTCAGCGCATCATTCAAATACAGTGCGAGTATTTCCATTTTTTTTTTTTACTTTGAAATGTTTCGAATTCAATTCGATTTTTTAAAGAAAGTGCATTATCAGAAGAATAAAATCTCGAATTATGAATCAAGCAATTAGCGGAAAGGTGAGAGTAGCGATTCATTTTCCCCAGAATTATAAATTGATATTTTATGATTCTGACACCGATACCTCATCAGAAGCTGGCCTCACATAATGCATGATTTCTACTTATTCTGTATTGTAGTATTGAATTTTGTAAAAATTTATTAAGGTATTTTGTCTATTAAAATTTCAGAATAAATTGAATTAAAAAATCAGATAAAAGAAATTTAGAATGCATTTTAATGTAAATTAAAATGAAAAAAAATATATTAATTGAACATTTTAACGTCAATGAAAGCTAAAGTATTAAACTAGTTATATACCAAAAATTACGACGATAGGACCTAATTATTATTATTTTATGATTTTTTTTCAAAATTAGGCTTAATAACTCAAAACTCTCGTCCTATCAAATGTTTATTTTCATGTAGTCAAAGGCCCGAGCTAACGTCTAGAAAACCAGACATTCCGTCCCGAAAGGGTTAAAACTCTTCAAACTAAACTAAACGGAAAACCTTTCCTATCAGTACAGCAGAAAATGAATGAATCGGCGGATGATTAAGTACATGGCCTTGTGTTTGACATGTTACGATTTGGAAATGTGTAAGGAACATGTTTATTGACAGCGTTTTAAGGAATACTCGTTTTCGTACATTTGAAATGCATAACTACCTTGTGAAATTTGAATTAATTTACAAAAGTTATTATAATATTCCATTTTAAAGCAACGCTAGGGCCATTTTAGGAAGGACATCGTACTTTTAAACCGCGATCAGATGACGAAGAAGGCACCAAACCAGCCGGAGGAAATTTGGCCCTGGCAGATTTTAAGTTCACCAGGTGAGTTTGAAGAGGGACTTGAACCGGAAGCCCTCCTTTCCCAAAGACGATAACATCCAGCCTACCTCAACCTTGTTTGGCATGGATGATATTTTGTAGTGTAAGCGTTTCTTTCCATTGAGAATAAAATCACCCAAAAAATGCAATTTATCTAGGTTCGGCTTATTTTTAATAATCACAGAATGTATTGAAGTCACAATGAAATGCTACGATTTTTTTGTATAACATTTGTTCCGAGTACAATCCAGCAATCAATCGATACTCAATATTTACCTTATTCTGCTCTAAAATTCTCTTTGGTTTGAACTTTTTATGTTCATAAGAAAATATCCATCATTCTTGCAATTATTGCCATAAAACAGAGGTTCGGATTAGGTTTGTTTGATAAGTATTTTTGGTTGAAATATTTTACCTCCTTACCGCAGGGCATTAATCAATGTCAGGATTTCATGCTGTTCATTTGCATAAAATATTCACAATATGTACAGAAAAAAACATCGAAATTATGCCAATCCATGGATTTAATTTATGGAATTTACTTTCTATTGAACGTCAAATTTTATAGCTATAAAATGTGAATAGATTTGAGAATAATTCACTCTTAAAAATTCTCAGCATTCACTTTATTCGAACATACCAACAAATGATAAAATAACAGAAATTTTATGTATACTGAAGATCCACAAAAACTGGTATAGCTGCTCGTATAAAAATAATACTGTTCAACAAATTAGCGTGACGTGATGCTGTCGAATTTGCGATTGCATGCATTGCATACAAGACAACAGGTGTCTTAGGAGGGTATTTGATCGATTCATAGTTACAATGAAATATCATTAAGATTTAAGTGATTTTTAACAGTGACTTATCGACGGCGCTCGAGAGGGAGCACATCACATCCGAAGTAGTAATGAAATTTGGATTTTCACGCGCAACCATTTCCAAGATGTACCGCGAATACCAGGTTTACGGTAAAACTTAAAATCAACAGTGATGCGGCTTGAAAAGGGCATTGATAGAACGGTATCATCGATACCTGAAATGAATGATAATAGACGTTCAACACTTCCTCAAATTGCTGCGGCTGGGAATTCAGGTCCATCAACAAGTGTTCGCAGCCGCAAATCATCTCGTGTACCATTGGTGATTGAGAGGTAAAAATTTCTGTACCTTACCTGGGCTCTCCAACACCGTCAGTGAAACCATAATGATAGAAAAAACTTTATCTTGCCTAAGGAACCGCGTTTTCAATAGTATCGGAAGGATGGCTGTGAAACTTAATGAATCTAAGAGTTTCTCATTCTACAAGAAGCTGTTTGAGCTGGTGGAGGCTCTGTGTGGGAAAGGGACATGTGACGTTGCAACAAATGGGACTGCTGATGATTGTTGATTACCTATACCCTATCTGACCCTATACACTCCTTCATGACCTGTATGTATTCTGAAGAATGTCAACATGCGAGCATTGAGATGGTTTGCAATACCGCAGTTCTCATTGCACACATTACATCGGTAAGGATTCTGCTCTTTATATACGTTTATATGAAAGGAAAGGCTACTTTTAATTTTAAGCATCGAATGAAACCTTCAATTCGTTTGAATCCCTTCAATAGAAACATGCAACTAATGATAAATGGCATCTGGATCAATACACGTCAAACAAAGAAACAGCAAATAATGTATCATCCTTCGCTCTCTAAAATATTGAAATGGTCAGATGAAACCTCAAAGGATAATTTTTTTCTATGTACAGAAATTATAAGTACCCAAAAGAGAAATTAAGAAGAGAAATCCCGTGAGATTATTTAATTTAATTTTTGAAAAAAAATATCTGAATCAGATTTTTAATAATATTGATAATCAAAAAATACCTTGCCATAACCAATATTAAACAACACTCAAAACATCTCTGTTTTTTCAAGAATAAAAATCAAACTGATATATTTTCAAAAATTGCTTTAAAATAATTTCAAAAAGATATTTAAGTGGCAATTTAAAATAAATCGGAATGAGATGGTATAAGTCTCAAACAAACAATCAATAAATTCAAATTAAAGGAAGGACATTTTTTTGTCAGATTTCGAATAAGTATTTTATTTCATCTGACGTAATTCTTTATAATTTTTAGAAATTTTATTCTGATTTAACTGAGGTAGTTTTATTTTTGGCTGAAATTTCTTTTTTATTTTATCTTTAAATCATTCACTTGTGTCTAATGTTTTTTATTCCATTTTCTGAATTATACATGAAGGGAAAATCTTGTATTTAGACATTTCTGACATAAAAAGAACAAAATTCTGTAT
>JAOUZG010048550.1:1766881-1817002 GCA_026289955.1 Argiope argentata | reverse complement strand
ATATATATATATATATATATATAAAAATAATAATTAGACATTCAGTGATATGAAATGAATGTTTTACTAAATGTCTTTAACAACAAAATTATTGATCTAGTTTTTAGTTCTAACTTATTTTCTGATACATAATATGGTTATTCAGGGTTTCTTAAGTAAATTGATTTTAGATTTCAAATTTTGATGTACATATATTTTTAGTAATCTAGCACTGGCCCTGTTTCTAATGCATGCATTCTAGTATTATAGGGCATGATATATTTTACATTTAGCAGGAATTAAAGCATGTTTATAAAAGGAGTCAGTTTAGCAGTTATAATCTTTGAACTTATATAACATATTTTTTTGTTTTTTGTTTTAAAAGTATTAAAAAATTTGTGTGATAATATTTCTTTTAATTTAAAAACAGGGACATTAAAAATTTGTTTAACTTTTTGTTAGTTTAAATTCTAATTTAAATTTCAAAATAAAAGTTCTGAAATAAACATATTTACCTTGTAGGTTTTTAAAAAAACTTATTGTTTCAAATTTGATAGTTTTAACTCTAATGGTCTGCCTTGCTGAGCTTAAACTGTTGCATATTTCATGTTTTTTTTTATTAGTAAAATTCATTTTTTAAATTAAGTTAAATTTCTACACTTAACTTTATTTATTTTTAACAATACTTTTAATTTAATTTTTTAAAAAAAAGACTGGTAAGAAAAAATAACTAGCAACACAATCCTTTAAAGTTAGTTTTTAGAATATTTATCAAATAAATTTATTATATAAACCCTTTTTAAAGATGGAGATTATTAAAATAAATATGTATATTTATTTACATAATCTATTTTAAAAGGGAATAATTGTGTCAAATTTGCATCTCATTAGTTAATACATTTGTTTATTTTAAGAAAAAATCAATCAAAATTTCCATCATAATTATTTTAGAGCAATCATTACTTAAAATTTGTCACCATTTAAAACTTAAAAGAATTCACTTTCAAGTGACATCAATTTTATTTCCTTACTATTTTTCAACACATTTTTCCTATTATTTTACCACAATATTTTTCGTAGTATTAATTACAGCATTTTATTGTTGTAATTATTCATGTACATTACAATGATATTTTTTAAAAACCTGTTTATATATATATGCATATATTTGCCTACATGTTATTGCTGCTATAGTGAAATGTAAATTTTAAAGGAGCCTGTATAAAGATATCTGCAGTAATCCGGAAGCATTAGTGTAATGTAATATTTCAAAGTAAGGATTTAAACTAATAAATTTAATCTTTCTTTTTCTGTCTGTATTTAACAAAGTTTCAAGACAATTTATCACAGTGAATTATCATTAAATAGTGAACAACCAATTTATTTTTAATTGCAAATTATTATGATATCAGAACATAATATTGTTTTAGTGATGACGTTTTGTGGCGTCAACAAAAACCTGTAAGTGAAAAATAAGCATTTTATTATCTGCACGAGCATCTCAAAAAATCAGCTTCTAATAACATAATGTCATTCCATTTACAAATGCTCTGATTAAGAAATAATAAGCTAATGACTACAGCAAATAAAACATAAAAAAGTGTCATTTTGAGCACATGACTGTAGGAAATGACATTAATAGAAAATGTGATATTTTTTTAGACGATAAAAGTGAGACAAGGGTTTTTGGATCGTTTGCGATACCAAAGTGACTCATTCAATGAAACCATTAAAATGAATAAAAATATTATTTAACTCACTCGAGCACGTGGTGCTTGCCCTTTCAAGTAATGTTCTGACATGATACATCGAAATATGGATAGCATTCTTTTTAAGCTTTGATTTTAATTTTGTTGGCTTATTTATTTAATTATTATTAATATTTTCAATTTTATAACAGGCAGATGCATCCCACAACCGTTCGGAGAGTGGTTCCTGAGGGATGAAGATAACCCTAAACCGGCAAACCCAGGAGATCTTTATTGCAAACAGGTCATGGAATCTCACGATAGCCTTTTATCATGGAATATATTATAATGTTTAAAAATAAAAATTGTATATTAAATGTTATCTCTCACTGTGCATTTGTATTATTTTTGTATGTATATCCATATAAATGAGTATATTTATTGCAATTATGAAAATTTTGATAATTTTATGATGTTTCTCACTTTATTTCCAAAACTGAGTCTAAGAACTTCCTGAACAAATATTGGATGCCCTCTCTTTTTTGAAAAAGCATGGAAATGCTTTGTGAAAAATACATTGTTTTTTTTTCTTCGTTTATTTTTTGTTTGTATTATAAAGGAAGTCTCAAAATTAAGGCAAAATTAGAAGTTGTTACCATTTGTGCTATAAAATGTTGGCAACACTGTTTAAACAAACCATTTGACTTTCGATAGTTGAGGATTAGTATAAATGAAGCTTTATCCAATAGAGCAATGTGTTAACGCAGGACTTGAAATGAATAAAAAATGCTGTTTTTTCCTTAAATTATATCTTTATCGAATCGTAAATTACTCAGAATAGCGTTGTGGTTAACTGGAAGAGTATTTAAAACTGAATTCGAAGTGTAAACACAACGTTACTATTAAATGAATGCATATCAACCATAAATCTTTTGCGAATACTGTCAAAGGGCACAGTTATTGATAAAGAAAACTATATTTCCCACCAGCAACTTTGAAGAATGTTCAATCGAACCAAATTTAGGATATTGAGTTATCATGTGCCAGGTGCAGAGAGTATTAAATGTATATAAACGTCCTAAACTATGTCCCATTAACATAAATTATGCATTTGTTTATCAAGATGTTATTCAAAATTTCCATTGGAAACTCAGAGTTCTTTCCAAGTAATATGAATGAAATCTTTATTTCTCAATAGAAAGTTTTTAAACATAGAATGTGTTGAAAAATAATCAACTACTCAATGCAAATACTGTAGGAATTTTCAAACACTTAATCTAGACTATGGTTTCTGGAGGTTTGAAATAGTATAAAGTTCCGAATGGCATGTACAAACGAACGAGATAGCTACAAATCTTCAAGATGTTCTGATGCACATTTTTAGTATTTAAAATATTTGGAAATATCGAGCGAAATCCAAAAAAAGTTTGTACTGTGCTCTGATCTATACTTCCACATGCATATAAACGCAATAACGTAAATAGATGAAATTTCGACATGTAAGCTTGTCGAAATCGTAAATTTAGAGCAAATTTCATTTTACTCGATCGCTGGACAGCGATGAATCATTGGAAAGAAAAATTGCCAAACGATAGCTTTCTAGGTTTTTTTTTTTTTTTTTTTTTTTTTTTTTTTTTAATTCTTGAGTCATGCAAAAAAATAACTCCTTTTCGCCAATGCCACGTAGACATTCTCGGACCTTTCCAATGTTCAAAGTTTTATGTTGGGGAAAAGGTATATAAGACTTCTTGCTAGAAAATCTCTCATCAAAAAATTCGGATGGCTAATCATTATTTTAGGATTGCGTCACAGGTCTGTATTTTATATTGCAAACATTTGTCCGGCGAAATGTTTTACTGAATCTCCTATTCAGCTTTCTCGAAAGGTTTTCGATCATTCTGTAATTGTGAATACATCACGTTTCTAGCCGGACTTAGACTGTAAAACATCAAAGTGTAAGTGAAAATAACGCCGATAAGAACAAAGATAAAATTTCTTTTTATGGGAACAATCTTCCAGACTGTTAAATATATTCCCTTTTCAACAAATAAGATAATTTGTCGTGGCGCTTTGAATGAATCACCGGCATTTTTAAACATTTTGACGGACGATATTTTTTCAGATTCTTCTGCCACCGTTGTGGCCGATGCAGTCATACCGATCAACAATCCAAAGGTGGTGAAGAAAATCCATATTATCTGAATGACGACAATTTTCCCATCATTAACCTCCCTGTCGAACATGGCGTACACAGAATAACTCATCATGCAACAACAATAGAAGATTGTCGTCAAGACCAGGAAACCGAGTTCTTCGTCAACTTGCCTAACACATGAAACAATTTCAGATAAATCGTGAAAATGTTCTCTCTTATATCGGCATTGATGGAACTGAATAATGATGTGCTTTAGGTCACAGCAGACTTTTATGTAAAAGAAAGCGAATGTGATGATAGGCATGAACCAAAATAAGAGGACGGAAAAATCATGAAGAACGTTAAGGATAGCACTAAGAATACTGTGATGAAAATGAAGTCCGAAAAAATAATCAACCATTTCCATAAAATATAGTTTTGTGAAGCTTTTCCAAATATTTAGCAACATATGAGAAACGACGCAAAGGAAAATGAGAATTTTCACCAGCAAGTTGTTTTCGAATTTCTCAATTTCAAACTTCTCCAATAATTTTATTATATTTTTCAGACGTTTCATCTTAATACATAAACATAAACGATTTACGAAAATTACAATGTTCGTACTTATCATTGTAATAAGAAAAACAATATTATTTTTACCTCTTAGGTAATACGTCATTGCTAGTATCTGAAGCGAAGCTAAACTGAAATTAAATAAAATTACAGCCACGTTCTTTACAGCGAGGCATTTCCGCTTCTTTGAAATAGCTTCTAAATGAAAAATTGCGCAATACTTGAATAAAATAAATAAATAGTAATAAGAGGAACTCATATTCCTTATATTTTCTGGATTTGAAATGAAATTTCGTTAAACCTTACAGCGTTAACGAAACACTTCGATTTCGTTTTCTACAATATTCAGACGATTTTTGAGAGGATGAAGGCCAACACAATCAACTGATGCATTCACTTTGACAATATTTTATATTTAATATCTTTAATTGAATTTTTAAGCTTTTTTATTGGGAGAGTGTATTTGTGTATAAAGAAGAGGTATGAAAAATAAAAAGGTTGCTATTCATGTCGGAAAATAAAAAAAAAAAAATTGGTGGTAGTGCAAAATCGATAATATTAATCTATGGATTTTAATTATAAAATATCAATAATCTTTTATTTACAAAGGGCGTTTGATCTTAAAACTGACTTGCTTACTATTTAATCTCAAAAGAAATCGATAAATGACACTTTCAAACAACATCAAGAAATGCTTTAATAAAATTAAGAATCGATTTGAAGACTTTATTTTTGAGAGGATGAATTTAGGGTTTAGAGAGTTTCTCATGTCACAAATATTTTTCTTAAGTTAAAAACTAATACAAAAAATATTTATTTTAATGTCATTAAAAACTTCAAAAGGTTCTTTACAATAATTTCTTTTTATAATGGGAGAATTTGATGTTGTCTTGGTTTGCAGGTTCGGGTGTCTCCGAAATTTTAAGGCAAAAATTATTCGTTTTTTACTGATAGATAGAGATTTACCTGACCCCTGGCATTTGAGGTTTGTTTTGCCCGTATTGTTTGAGATATGTAATAAAATTTATTATCAATTGCTTTTTGTTCGTCGTTTCTATGAATTGGCGTCATCTGCCGGTTGGTTTACGATTTCTTACTTTCAAATAAAATTTTCTTTGTTGGCCTGGTTAGGAATTGACTTAAATTTTTATGTTATTTTTTTAATTCGAGTTCTCACTATACAGGACTGTTCGATGAAGAATTTAGGGGAAAAAATTAAAAAAGAAAATGAAAACTACGAAATTCAAATTTTATGTTATAGGAGAACATTATTATTTTTTTAATCAATATTTATCTTAATTACTTTCTGTCAGTATCCAGTTAAAACAGGTTTGCAATAATCATGAGACTTCTCTATTCCTCTCTATCTATCTATCTCTATATATCTATATCTATCGATCTATCTAACTATCGATCGATCGATAAATTTGTAAACTTTCATTTTCAATTTTTCTAGCTGGCAAAGTTTTGAGCTCGACTAATTTTGAGATGAAATAACGGCTACGATGCCATAGTTGATCATCAGTCTTTTAAGAATGCATCTGCCGTTAAAGAATAATTATGCAATTCTGGTAAAAGCAAGTAAAAAATATATACGATTGATGAATATTGTCATTTACGCTTTATTATACGAAAACAACATCATGTTCTCACATGATGATAATAGTAGAATGCAATAAGAGATTTGAATTGCATTAAAAATAATATCTTATTAATTCGATATATTATTAAATGTTATGAAAAAATTGCTACGATTTGAAGTAAATAAAATTTCTTCAAAAACTCAAATTAATATTGAACATGTAATAAATTTATTATACTACCTGATTGTTTTAAGCCTTTTTCCTTCTGTAAATGCCTGAAAACGCATTTACAAATATGTGTTTCATAATAACAATTTTTTCTCTTGATAAAAGAAAAAACCCAGCTCAACCACCTTAACCCACCACCTTGAAAAGCGTGCCCAAACATGGCGGCCAAATTCGGTTCTTGCATTTTGTGAGATACCCAATTTCTTGCAGCTGCCGCTGTAAAAGTGCCGTTTCCTCCGTGGAAGAGTTTTCGAAGCCCGGTGGTATTATCCTTTTTTTTTTTTTCCCACGTAGAGGTTTTTCAATCCCCGCAATGAACTTCGAACAGATGCAAAGTAAATTTTTTCTCCCAAGGGAAGTCAACTGTCACATCAAAGAATTTAAATTTTTAAATACAGTTTTTTTCAGGAAAAACAGAAGCTAACTTTATTATTGTATCCAAAAACTATTGGGTATCAACAACTTTTCACATCTTTCGGTTACGAATGGAACTTGTTGATTCTTGTAGCTTCTTTTTAACACTATTTTGTGGATGACATTTTAGGTATAATTATTTTAAAAGATCTATTTATTTAATAATTTGATTGATTTTGTGAATATTTCTGTAAGACATTTTACTTCTTTAATGATTCACATCTTGGACTTTGATCTATAAGGAGTACTCTTGGCCCTATTTGGCGCTACTTGAAACAAGCTCATTCTCGGCTTAAAATAGCTGACTAGTCAACGAAATTGTCCATGTTAAGTGCAATTAAAAAAAAACCAGGACCGACTTCTGAAATGGGTATTTCATTCACTTCCTCGCGTTTTATGTAAGTCTATAAATATTTTCATTTATTGGTTCCAGAAACAATACAATATTTTAATAATTTTGGATCAACGTTAGCATTAATTCTCCATATATAATTCTGGTGATTTTCATTATTTGTCAGATTTCTCTTAAATGGCTTATTCGGAAATAGCAATGGATTGAATATAGCTTTATCTTAAATTCATTTTTTTGTCTGTAATATATATTTTGTTTAATTATACTTTTGCTTTTAGAATGGCATCAGCAACTTCTTTAATTTATATCTTTTGCATGAAAATATAAATATACAGGAAGCATTTATCTAGAGCTGTTTAATTCTTATTATCTTTTACATTCCAAAATACTTTGCGTCTTAATCGTTAAATTTATGAGATTAAAAAGAAAATTCCTTCACCAATAGCTATACCTAGAAAAATAAATGACGCAGATCACAAGAATGTAAATCCAAAAAATGTAAATCGCATTTTAAAACACAAATGTTTCCGATAAAAGTAGTGAATTGAACCTTTGAAAAAACTAAATCTTAAAGAATATTAAATATTTTTTGAAGTGAATTCCATTTTAAAACAAAAATTACTAACACAAAAAAATCATAAAACATCCTGGAATAATTTAGTGTTGCAAATATGACTCCCTTTTATTTATTTATCATATAATGCATTTTTGTCTCAGCAAAAAAAAAAAAAAAAAGAATAATTATTTATAAAAAAAATAATAATACAAATAATACATTTTGATATTTTTATTGGAACAACTTTAAAGAGTTGTGCATGCATCCTCAAAAAAAAAAAAAAAAAAAAAAAACCCAAAAAATTCTTCTATTTCAGGATTTTTCTATATTATTTCATGGAAAAATACCGTCCACACTTTCGTGAATGGCCTTCGATTTATGCCCACAGGCAAACACTCTAGTAAGATTTTCGTCATCGTGAGCTTTTTCTTTTTAAACCAGCTTGAAAAATGTAGACCATAGTGACGGAAATATCGTTTGCAAACGAAATTCAACCAATCATGTGAAACTTTGACAATGACATAGTGTGCCAAGAATGGCGCGATTGACGCCAACTAAGTAGAAGCAATGAATAAAGTGCGATAATTGCACCTTAATGCACATCTATGTTTTTTTGGTTTACCAGGCAGCAAATCTTCAAGTCCTCGTTTGCCCGTGAAAATAGACGGTATTGCCGTGTGATAAAACTGTAACTGTTTATTGGCTGACAAATTTTTGTGTGCGCGCGCTTTTCTTGTGTTTATTGAAAAACCATTTTTGCTTTCCACATATGGAAACAAGGAAGAACAGCCATTGTCACTATAAATTCCCACATTTTACTTCTTCCAAATGCTACGATATATAGAACTGAAATATGGTATACTCTAAAGAAAGAACCATCATCCAGTTTCAACAGGAAATCACAGACACAAGGTATTTATCTTTGTTTGTTTACACGTATAAATACCTGTCGGTTTTTGATCAAGCTTATCTAACCTTTTATAGTTAGTAATTAGAATAAATTAAAATGTGACATATTAAATTGAAATATTTTCATCCATATTGCTAATAGATGCATTTGTATGTTTCATCATTTTAAAAAGAAACATTTAGCAACCAAATCTTTAGAGGACTCGGTGTCTCAAAAAATTTCGGAAAATCGATGAAAATGTAGATTTTCTTATTTTTAGTGAATAATGATTCTTGAACCTTTGACTTGTTAATCTGGAAATTTTAAAACAAACGGGTAAGTATTTAATGACATATGGAATTATTTTATCTAACGCGATATCAGCTGGAACGCCCACTTCCTGTGTTTACATCAAACATATTCCATGTGCGAGTAGCCAAACCATCCCTTTAAATTTTTTTTTCACGAAACAAAAAGAACGAAAGTTTGTTTTAAACTGTAACGATTAATCCTTGTTTATTTATAGTTTTACAGCCTTCGTTGTGGTTTTTTGGTTGAATTTATCTTTGGTTACATTATAATCCTTTTGAAAACAAAACTTCAAGATTATTGAATTTATTTATTGCTTACTTACTTTTTAATTGGTTTCGAAAATGCTAGCATTAAAAAAAAATACCATTCCCTAGCTATGAATAATAATACACCATATTACTTTGCTATATAATTTTTTTTTACTTTCCTTTTTCTCTTTTTTTTGGTCACTTTCAAATATGTAGTTACTTCTTATGTTAATTATGCTTTGAATATTTCATCTATATTCCTCACAAAACTTTAATGTTTGAATGATAATATGTATTTATACAAACTATTTCATACTGAAAATTTTTGTGCATATGTTTTTTTAAACTGTTTTTCATCGCATGCATTGTCTAGAAAATTTACCCTACTTCAAAATGGCTCATTTCATTTGAATTTCAATTGAATGACCTAGAACTTTTACTGTGTATTATTATTTATTTGATAAAAAGAATTACATATCATTTTATAAATAATTTTACTAAAAAATTTATTGAATAAAAAAGAGTGGGCATTTTGTAATTTTTTCCTCAATATTTCTAATTCCTATAAATAATAATAGTCATTAATATGATTATAATTTATATTTATAAAATTGGTATCTTAACACTTACAAATACCATATTATTGTTCTGAACAAACAAACTTCATATTAACTGTTTTTATTATAAATTTATTTTATTGAAAACTCTAAAGCTGTTTTCCTCAGTTTGCTTTTTTTTCATAACTTCAATTTTTTTTAAAAAAATTGTTTGGTTTAAATTGAAAAATAATTGAGTTAACTTGCAAATAAAAAGCAAAAATCGTTTGGTGATAAAATAGTTTTGATTTGTAAATTAAGTAAAAAAAAATTTTAATTAAAAAATGTAAGATTTTTTTTTTTTACTAAAAAGTAATTTGGGAAATATGAAAGGGAGAAAAGACTTTTAAAACAATGAAATCAGTATAAACTCTTCTTAAATTTAACTTATTTTTTACATTAAAAATGTTTTAAAAAATGTTAGGAAACAATTATTCGATTCTTCTTTCTTTTTTTTAAACTTTGAATATACCTTTTAATAGGGGGTATCAAAAATCGCTCCTCTAAGCTGATTGTCCAAGTACACTTGCTGAACTGGAGACCAAAATTAGCCGAGAAATAGCCAACAAACCCATCGCCAAGTTGGAAAGAGTTCACTGAAACTTTGCAAAATCGGATCACTCAATGTATCGCCAAGATGGAGCAATGCTTGCTTGAACAGACAGTGTCCAACTAAATTTCCATGTGTGTAGCATATGAATATATATTTAGAATGGTATCTATAATGTATTTAGTCTTATAACCCCTTCAAATTAGGAAATTATGCTGCCGTACCTTATAAATCAAATTATTAAATTACTGTATCCCCAAAAGATTAGAAAACACAATAAATGAAATTATGTTTCAAAACATGCTTTATTCCTCCATTACTTATATTTACAGTTTCGTTTTTATATAATATAAATTTCTCTATATTTACAGGCGTAAAAATAGACACTTTCAACAATCTTTCTTTCTTGAAAACACACCTGTTGAATTTTAATCATTCGAGACAATGTTATTATTACAACATCAATATGCTATTACAGAAACGTATAAAATTTCAATTATTTCAGGACAGACAACGTACTGAAGTATTCAAAACGTGAAGAAGTTCAACTTTGGATGAATCAAATTTATTTATATTTATATATAGCAAAAGATTGCGATAATATAATTTTTAATTCATTTTTATTTTAAATTAAGGGTTAAATAAATACATATAAAAAAACCTCTATCTGGAAAAGACTAATCTTTCAAGTTATAAAACTTTTTCTATAATTGTAATGTAAAAACAAATTGAAAGAAAAATTTACTTTTGTTTTCAGATTTTAAAAAAATAATTAGCACACACTTTATTTAAAAATTAAATTTAATGTAATCTTTTCAAATTATATAAAACATTTTTAGGGAAAAAATAACTTTCTTAATATTCTGTAAGAAAAACAATATAATTTTAAATGGTAGAATTATAACAATTATCAACATTCATATAGATCTACTTAATTTTTTTCTTTAGAATAAATAATTACCTTCTAAGACATATATTAAGGCATAACATATAACTTCGTTAAGAAGGTTTATATTTATTAGAATTTTTCAAATAGAACAAACATATAAACCTTATAATTAGAATTTTGGATAAAATAATTTAATTCGTAAATATCTTTCTACAATTTCGAAATATTCAGAAACATCAACTACAATATTTTTCAGAGTCAAACACTTTCGAAGAGATGGAATAGATATTTTCAAATGCAAATATATATTTTTTAATATACATCATGTCAGCACAACATGGATATTTCACAAGAGATTAATATTATTTTCATACATTTTGCATCAGTCGTTTTAAATGGTAATTCTTATTGACTCAATACTGCAAAAATAACAAATGCCAGATTTAAAATTATATACAGCTATATTTAAAAAAATGTGTACTGCATTTTTCCTTTGAGTATACAAAAGCAACAAAATGTCAACTAAAAGCACACATAAACATAATTCAGTACATATGGTTTAGTTATTTAACTGATCCGTTATGAAGTATTTGGTTTTCTAAAACATTAAAAATCACAAGGAAATCTTCTTATTTCAAAATGGGTTTTTAGCCAAGTTGAACAAACAACTGATGAATATTTTTGGTCCACAACTTCATGAATGATTATCATTCTTCTTCCACATCAGACCTGATTGCACAGGAGTTAGATCTGTAAAGCTTGGATGCCATAAAACGAGCCAGGTAGCTTTTGACACCCACCTACACGTACGAGTAAGCAAAATTGCGGTAATCGGTCGGCATGAACTAACACATCGCTCGAAGCGTACGCATTAAAGAAGTCAACGAAGTCGCCAGCGCGGTCGCTCTTTGCATCAAAGTACTCATTTCCGGTTGATCTACTTTGTTGCCGAACACTTTCTGAGCAGCTTCCACGGTGTAAAAGTACGCCAAAGCAACCTCTTTCAACTTTTCTACGAGGTAAACGACCGGTTCGCTTGGCGAGCTTCTTAGGACGATGAGTTCGCCAATGGCCGTCATCCGGTTCAAGAGAGCGACACATATGGCCATGTTCTCTATCATCTTGTCCGACGACTCCATCGCACTCTTGACGAACAGTTTGGAGGAGGTCACGAACTGCCGAGACTCGTTCACCAGGGCGTCTTTGGCGGCCGACAGTTTTTCCCTGTCCTCGGCGATAACCGTGATTTTGGATGGAAAGACTTTCTTCAGGTGGGCCACCATGGCGGAGATGTCCTTCTGGGCCTGCTGGAAAGGGCTGCAGAAGGTGCCGTCGATCAACTGCCCCCTGCCGCTGAGGCCGTTCATCTGTCCGTTGGCAGGGTACGGAGTCTTTTGCAGTTTGATGTCCTTTGTGCTGACGCCCGGGCCCTCGTGTCTTTCGCTCGGCGGGAGGAGGTACTTCATGGTCGTTCCATTGGGTTGTCTGGTCTGGAGAGGGGGCGGCTGTTTGCTCGCGGTGCCATTTTCAGTCGGGGAATCAGCAGGGTGGTTTTTGGTCGCACTCTCAGAATGTTTGAGACTCCGGGTTAGAACATTCCCGCGCAGTGGGCCACGGTTGAAAGATCTTCGAAGGCGGTTCTGCAGAATAGGGAATACTATGTCAACATAAGACGCAAGAAATATTTCAAATGTGAAAGAAAATATTGCTAAATTAGATGCATGCGTAGTATAAAATGGAATCTCCTGAAAGCGTCTGCATGTTGTAACCACAAAAAACTCGGGAGATATTTAAACCATTTTGTAAAGCATTTATCGGGGAAGGTTTTAGTACATTAAAATAGTATCAAAATAAAAAGGGGAGTTTTACCATTGCGATTTTAACTCACGCATGCAAATAGCAAGACTTGTGGTATACATATGCGTTACATTACTTTGTTTACATCTGATTTTAAACAGCGATTCAAATCTCATTATACCTAAAAGAAGGAAATCCAACCTCGAAAGGATCGCCTGTGTTTTGATTACGGACATATCCTATCTTTACCTTTGTAACAGTCTAATAATTTCTGGATGTGTGCTATAAAAAATTGCTTTGTAGCTATTTTTGATCACTTCTAAACATATTTTTATGTTTGCTTTGATGTTGCTTGACATACCCGTGTCAAATCGGCCGGAGGCTATATTTAAGTTTAAAGCCTATTTTTCTTCATGGATGCTATGCCACGGGCAACGTCCTGCGGGTACAGCTAGTTTTAAAAAAATTTCTCAAAAAAGGGCGTCATTCATTAACAATCAAAACTATCTTACTATGGAGTTCTGCATTTCATTGTTTTAGCAAAATCAATGGCCATCTGAATGAAGTACTGCGCATCGATTAGAGGATCTTCTTCGAGCCAATCATTGAAAGGGTTGAAAATAATGAAAAAATAGTAATTATAAGTCAAATTATTTTAGTAGAAGGGATTTTTTTTTAAAAAAATATTCGTATGTCAAGAGCATTTAACTAAATTCGATAAATAGATTTGAAGAGGCTTTATATAATTTAGATTTCGTAAATTTTTAGCAATTCAATCGATTCAAACAGCATAAAAAAAAAACTTCTCAGAACATTTTTCTAGCGAAATGTCGTCCATCTCTAAAGGTACGGAAATTATTAACTGGATCATGTTTAAAGAGGAGATATTGTAACGTAATGAATTTTGTGTGAATTAGATTAACGGAGTTTTGTGTAACTATTTGTAATTAGTTTAATTTTATAAAAGTTAATCGTAATGGAATCGCGTGTCAGCGAGAAAAGACCGTTCTAAGGGGATTTCCAACTGAAGATCGCCATATTAGACTAATTTGGCGATGTAGGTGTGTTGGCGACGTAATGAGGTCGCTAACAGTTCTTACTACACCCTAACATATGTAGAAGAAGATACGAAATAAGATTTGTTCTTAAAGAGTGTTGGATAAATTTCCAGACTTGTCTAGAACAATTGTGTTGTTTCCGAGTTTGCCCCGTCCACTTTAGTGGTTCAGCCCCCCCCCCAATTTAAAATTATTCGGCTTAAGGAAGAGATCCGATGAATTCTGAAACAGAGTTATGTTGGTTCGCTTAGCTTGAGAGCGCGGCTTTTCTTTTTGACGCATGTTCTGTAGCTTTGCTGTTAACCGAAATAAGCGTATTAAATAGTCAATTCGTTATGAATTTGTAACTTGCGAATATTTAATACGCGTTTTCATAGACAATAAATGCATCTTCGCATCATTCTTGAGTGAGATTTATTCTCAACAGTGTGTAACTATTCTTTAACTTGACATGCTTACAGCATCATACTTAAAATGTAACAAAAAACAAATCACCTGTCTCATAGAAGAATTAAAGGGGGAGAAAGAATTAAGTCCATTCTGCTCAGGTTCCAGTTCGTCGTCTTTCGAGCTTTCCAGGTCCACGATGTTCGTCCAGGAGACGGACCGAACCATACTTTGAGGCACCGGATCGAAACTCTCGCTCAATAGGTTATCACAGCTTCCCGTCTGAGGCACGTTCTCGCTGGAGGCGAGATTCAGTCTTCCAGACTCCTGACCGATAGAGTCCAGCAGGATGACCGAGCTGTCCGAACTGGTCGTGGACGAAGGCGAGGTGATGGATAGAGGGGACGTGGCATCCTCCACGCACGAGGTCTTCAAAGTGGCCGGCACCGGAAGGCCGTTCGGAGTTGTCTTGCTGCGGAGTGGTGCATCGGGAGGTGACCTTTCCAGACCACCCATGGATTCACTGTTGGACGGATGGTCCCAGGATGGAGCCGCGTTCCACAGACCATCCACGTCATCGCTGACGACGGTGTCGCTGTACGACGTCAGAGAGGACGTCAGCGTGTCGTAACCAGACGAATCCCCACTGTGGGATCCGGTATCGAACTCCAGGGGGTAACAAGTCTGATCCAGTAGTTTGAATTCTGGTCCCAGATCCTTGAAGCTGATTTCCGAATCCTCCCTCTGGAAGAGGTTCTTGATGTCCTCTGCGGCTGCCATGAAGCGGGCAATGACCTCGTTTTGGGCCTCGGTACTGGGACTGGAACTGGGCGGGGGAGGGATTATGTAGGCGGAGAGGTCTTCGTTGGACACGGGGCTGGTGCTGAGGACCCCTTCGGGAGGAGGAGGAATCGTCAGGGTTGCTATTAGAGAGTCAATACTGTCGATTTTGAGATCCCCGTTGCCAATACACGAACCACTGGCAGCAACTTGATTAGGACCTCGTTCGGCACCTGTTGAAATGACAAGAATTCGTTTAAAACAGAAAATAACATACATTGTAATGTTACACAATTTATCCAGTGATTAAATTCTCAACGAATATAAGCAGAAAAAATAATTTTACTTATTTATTGGCACAGGTAAGAAGTCATCAAATTTTTTTTTTCAATATTCACCAATAGAGATGACAAACTTGTCAAGCCGGGATAACAATTTTTACTTATACAAGATGCTTCTGTTATCATCGGGAAACGTCTTCAAGATTTAAATGAGTTCCAGCAGGGGTATTTTAATGTAATTATACAAACTGAAACATTTTTTTTTCCTGTTCCTCAGGTCTTCTCAATATCACGGAGATTTCTGCCCAATCAAATTGTATCTGATAAAAAACGCTTTATAGCATTCCAGCTTATGCTGGTACATTCAATAGAAACCAGAAATAAAATTTGGAAGTGAAGAACATGCAATTTACTTTCTATTCTGATGTTCTATGCTATGTGAACCGCAGTGCGCTGCATGGGCAATTTTTTTTTGTAACATATATTTTTAATTTAAAGAAATGTATTCAGTTTTAGAATGCTTAAGCTTCATTCTTTTTAGCTGATTTTACTGAAGCTAACTATATGTTGCAGTGAAAACCCGAGGTTTTTGGAATGACAGAAAAAGTAAGCCTATTTTATAGTCAAAATATTTTAATAATATGCCAGTTAATTCTGAGTGTTATTTTTAAATTTTCTTTTTCATCAGTTATCCAAATCTGTAGTTCGAAAAAATCTCAACAATTGAAAAAGTTCTATACATCCAGTGTTGTAGAAGTAAAGTGCTTAAGTACGATCAATGTTTGACGAATATTCAGCTTGAACCTGTGTCATCATTGACCAAAAAGGAATTACTTGAAGTGCTAAGAAAAGACAGAAAACAATGGAAACGAGATCATATCTTTACAGAGTGTGACCCTAACAATCCTCAGCAGATACTTTAAAGGAGACGTGCTATGCGAGGAGCTGAACATATGTAAGTATTTTGTGAATCATTTTGTTCTTGATATTTCTGATCAGTACTATGTTTTTGTAGGTTAAAATTATCACAGATTTTAATAATACGACAAATAGTCTAGCGTTTCAATCACTATATTAGTAATAATATACTAACATGCGCCAATTATATACAGATATTCCAACTAATTATATTGGCTACAAATCACCATTGTTTCCTGGAAAATAAATTGCAGTTACCTCCATTCAATAGACCGCCGCTCATTTCTCGAGCAAAGTTTTCACAGTTTTCGAGATTCTTGTAAAGGGCTCCTAGGAATTCATCTGGAGGAGTCTCCAGCCTGGAAGCACCTTCCATCGACGTTTCCGTCTCTGGGGTAACCGGGGGAGGGATCATGGTTAGGTCGATGATGTCCGGGTCCAGGCAGATTGTCTCCTCCGCGAAAGGAAGCTCCTCCTCCGCCTGCAGATGCTTCAGGATGTCCAAGATGTTATTCCCGGAGCTGAGGTTCGGCAACAGGTCGGGACTGTGCAGCCCGAAGCTGGAGTCCCGGCGGATCATCGGATGCGGGGTGTTGATCGAATTCCGGATCGGCACAGAGCGATGCAGAGGGCTCTCGTTGGGAGTACTATCCGTATCGCTCTCCGACGGAGATATGTCTTCGTCGATGACCTGCTTCATCCGGATCTCCTGCTTGGAGTCCGGTTGAGACAGTAGCACCAGGGAGTCGGCCGCCTTGAGACTGGACTGCTCGGCGTGGCCGCCGTCCGAGAGGTAGGATTCCGCCTCGGTGAGGATGTGATTCATTTCGGATATCCTCTGGATGACCTCGTCGTTCTTGGCTTCGTAGACGTCGACGTCTATGTCCCCGGAGCTGTCTTCGAGGAGCTCCATGGATATGACGGTCTGGTAATCTATGCCGGGATGCCGTTCATCTATCATGGTGCGATGGGGCTTCAGCCTGCGGGAATCTTCTCGCGCAAATGCTTTTGCATCTTGCGAAGCTTGAGATTCCAGTGCTGTTTCGTTCATGTTATGGTCTACGGGTGTTGGGGAGGATGGCCTTGCAGGTCTCTGCTTGGGAGAGCTTTTGGGCATCTAAAGATGATAAGAATCAATGTTATAATGGACGAAAACCAAACAATGTTTTCAAAAACAACAAGAATATTATGCTATATATATATATATATATATATGGGGAGCTGAAAAGGATGTGCAACTATAAAAGTGGATTAAGACACCGTAAATCCTTCGAAGAGGATATAACACATTATAAAGCAAAATCAACCCATTAGTGTTTAATTTCATGAGAATAATCTAAGTTCAATCACTGCCCAATTAATATCCATTGGCTTTGTTGACATGCAGATTTACAAATGCTTGGTTAAAAATAATACATTTAGATTTGTTTGTGTGTGTGCGTGCATGCATGATCTTCAAAGTTATCTTAATAGAATCTGCGGTAAATTTTCGATGGTTTTTTCCAAAATTCATCATACAGCTAATATTAAATATTGATCTTAATTCGAATTTAAAAAAGCAGATCATAAAATATAAGAAAAATAATGCTTCTTAAGTGCAAACTGTCTAGTCTAAAAAAAATTTATAGTTAAATTAAATGATAATTAGTTTATTCAAAATAAATACCTTTTCCATTATGTTTGTTAAATGTTTTATTTGTTGCTTAACATTAGCAATGTATTAAGTTCAATTATTATAACAATAAAGAGTTTCATATCTATCACCTTTTAGATTATTATTTTTTTCATAGAGGTATAAAATTTATTATGGTGTATGTTAGAGTTTCCATTTAGTGACAACTAAACTGATTCGATAACATTGATAGGACTTTAATTTTGTCTTTATATTACTTAATATTAAGGTCAGAATCGTAATGTAATCTGTGAACAGAGTAAACTTTATTAACATCTTTCCTTTTATAAAATTATTGATTCTCTTATAGTTCAATTACTATATTTAGAGAATATTTATTTGATTTAAAAAAAACACTTATCATGGATTGTACCTCCGGATATCACGCATCATTTTAGCTTATCCTGTTTTAAAACTGCATGAAATTACATTGAAATGAGCTTTAATAAGATAATAAAGATAACACAAAAAGCAAGCAATCTTTTCTCGAAACTTCCATGCCACACCATTGGAAGGAAGTCCAATACTCAACAAAGCATACATGCAGTAAGATATACACAAGTAGATAATAGATAGAATCAAATCCAGTCCCTAAATGAAAACCTGACATTAGGCCACCAAGGCTCATAACCTAATACACAGTTTGGTGTAAACTAATATGAAAAGTTGACATAAATATTTTCTAAAAGTGCTTGTTCAGTTATCTCCTCTGGCTTAGTATATCACTGCCATAAAGTAATATTTGAATATTCTAAAAACATTCACTTTGTTTCAATAAAATAATCATTACATGGGAAAAATATGCATACCTCTACTGCTGTGTAATTCGGAGGCATCACAGCCAAGTCCATTGTACGAAGCCCGGGTTTCGCTGGCGAGTTAGGGTAGCTCCAAGGGGCTTCCCGAACCACGTGACGACTGTGGAAAGTAGGAACTGCAAGAGAACAAAAGCACTTGTTAATTAATCTATCCTGAACAATGTGAAGTAATATCTTAATTATTTAACATGCATTTTTTACTATTGTAATCAAGGAAGGAATCTATTCATACCTTAAGAATATTAATGGTTAATTATATAATCCTTTAATTCTTAAAAGCACTTGTGTTAGACATTTATAAAAGAAATGTTTTCCAGAGGCATTTACATTTATTTTCGTATTCAATTTAACCTTCAATAATGTCATTCTTACCATCTTTTTGTATGGTAGAAAAGTTTCTCGATTTTTCTTGATCCAGAAATAATTCCGTATCATGATGTTGGAATATAAATCATAAAGGGTAGATAAAAATTTATAAAAATGTTGAATAGTTGACTACTTTATATAAATACTTTAAACTATGACCATGTTAGCTAGAAATAGATCGCAGAATTTGTCATAGATAACTTGAACTTGCGTTATATTTGTAACATACCTCATACAGATTTTATATTAATAACTTTATCTTGTTGGTTAAAAGCAAAGCAAGAAAATATTTACAGATTGTTATAGAATTCTGCTTATTATTACAACAGCCAACAACTACTGATATCTAAAATGTTTTATAAAACAAAAACATGATACAGTTGACCACATCAACAATATAGTAGTTTCATCAGTTTAAAAAATATTGTAATTTAGGAAAGTTATTCAATAATTTGTTGCCACACTTATGACTTCGTTCAATTGTAAAATATGACTGTTTTAACATTTAATTATTTGTGATTAATTAAATGTTAAAACAGTCATTTACTGTTTTAACATTTAATTAAATGTAAACAGTCATTACAGTCATAAAAAATTGATATGCATAGTTAAGTAATTAAAATAATAAATAACAGCTCAAAAATGCTACATCTAAATGCAATCTGAGAAACTTTATAAATACCTGGTTCAGGTTGCCAAGAGTTGCAGCTATTGATATGCACAGGCAATTCTCTTTCAGTAAAGAGCCTATAATAACCTTTAAGTAGTAAAATGAATTCATCTGCATCTTTTTCTTCCATACTGAAAGTGTAAATCTGTAAAAAAAAATAATAACAATAATAATATATATTGCCCATATTTTGCATTTTTATCTTTCTTAGACAAAATGGACATTTGTATTTAGATCTTCAACCTTGGGAATGATAACATCACTAAATCTTTTTTTAACTAGGCAGAACAGAAAAAAATACAATTTTTAAGTAATTAAAATAATAAATAAAAGCTCCAAAATGTTGCATCGAAACGTAATCTGAAGTTATTATTAAATGTAATGTGAGGTTATTAATTATCTGAAGGATTTTTCATGAATTTAAAATATTTTCCAGTTAAAAAATTTGTACTAGTGAAACAGACATTTTACACATTTCACCATTTCAAAAGTCAATCTATAAAACATACTATTTTATAAATTTTAATATAATGTTGTAAGGAATAATGGTCCTGCAGAAAGCCTAACATTATAAAAGACATGATTAATCTCATTTGCTCTAGTAATGGCACAGGTCATAAACAAGCTTACTCTAGTTAATTACAGCAGATAAAAATACCATTCACTGGTTCTCTCTAAAAAATGCTTTAGTTTTTTTAATCCTTAAAAATAATGTTCAACGCAACTTTAAATACCATTTTTGTAATTTTCAATGTAATTCTGTGTTTGAAATAAAATATTATATTCAATATGATGCAACTAAAATTGTTCTTTTATTTCCTAATTGACTACCCATCATCAGTTAATTGATGTTAATGTATGAAATTACATTAACTATACATTTTGATTGACTACATGTGTTAAGAAATAATTTAAGCAAGTATTTCAGTAATAACAAGACTATAGTTATGCTACTTAATATCTAATTAACTTAAAGTATCTTAACTTATTACCTATTTTTAAAAAAAGTGGTAGTGTAGTTGCAAAAGAGTTTAAAATAAAGTAATAAGTTATGGAAATAAATTGCCCTAATAATATTTTTCAAAATGTTTAACTAAAATATCAATATATTTCCAAGGACTAAAAATTAAAGCATTCCAGTACAGCAATATTTAAGAAAATTGGCATTTCTAAATAGTCCTCAATAAATGAACCCATATCACATAGCACAAGTCCCAAACATACAGCATAAATTCAGCACAATATTTCATTTGCTGAGTAAAATACCATGAATTCAATGCTTATTGAAAGTAAATGTTTAGTCTGAATAACGTGTTTTGAATATAAGTTCTTATTTCTACAAGTATAGGAATCCGGCATAATATAATTTAAAAATATTCTCTGAATCAATTTCATGCATAAATGTAAAATATTAAAAATGGGGGGGGGGAACAACCGACAGCTATGGGAATAAAAAGATATAATAATTTCAGAGTACTTAATTAAAGTGAATTATTGTATATTTTAGATAACTCTGTAGATAAATAAAACATCTTAAAAAGTTATAGTTTAAACTGTAAAAATGAAAATATCAAAAACAATTAGTGACTTCTTATAGAATAAACTGATCAGCAACTTATGATAAAGAAATTTTTTGGGAGGTAATCAGTAATTTATAATATATATATTAACAAAAATTTGCATGTCAAACTTGTAAAAAATCTCAACTTTTATATTTCAAAAAAGTTCTATGGTTCTAAATAATACAATTATTGAAATTAAATTTGAAAACCTGCAAAAATATAAAATACTATCTCTAAGACAGAAGACATAATTGATGATGAAATCTCAAGAAAATAATGCAAAATTCTGCCTTGTATGAAATTGTAACAAATTGTATAGAAATAATCTACAATCAATTGCAAAAATTAAAAGTTTTTGCACATTCTTTTGTAAAAACTTACAAAGTAATTATCCAAAATTTTAGAACAGACAGTATCTAGCTTCTGAAGAAGATTTATTTTGTAAAATTTAATTAATTCATCAATGTCCAAATCTATTAATATTACCACATTGTAAATGTAAAGCAACAAAAAATAATAAATATTCCTTTTTTTTTTCTAAAATAAATTACATGAGATGCAAATTTAAATCATTTCAAAAATCTCACCATAAAATTTAATTTTTTTAACAGATCTGATAGAAAAGCCTTTGAGAAAGATTTTTTTTTTCCAGAATAAAAGTAAGCTTTGTAACAGAAACATATACTATGATTCTCAAAATAATAATAATGGTTCTTATTGCACAATGTTTAAATTTATTTCAAGTTAGACAAATAAAAAAAATTGTTCAGAAAGCAAAAGCAATGCTTACTTGTTTGCCAACATCTCTAGTTGTAAGTTCTAATAGGCACGAGTATTCATCTTCCCTCTTTACTTTCACACCTGCGATGTCTTCAATACGGCAAATAGTTACAGGCTGTAATGAAAAAAGAAACTGAAACCCTGTAGTTATAAACATTGCATAATGTTAATCGTTGATACAATAAAAAATAATTTAAGAATAAAATTTAGTTCAGCATTATGCTTTTAGACTAAGGTCAAATCTCTGTTAATAATAAAGATATTTTGGTTTATAACTACAAAACATGGCACACAAGGATAAAAAAGTACATCTTAGAGATATATTTTAAAAATAATATTATGTTATAAATTATCTGAAATGTAACATTTTTACCATCATTACCAAAATTAAAACAGCAAATGAATGATTTTTACATGTAAAATTGCAAAATTTTCCCAATGATAATAATTCCATTCAGATGTTTTTTTCCACTTTTATTTCATTTCTAAATATGTTTCATAATTAATGTAAAATTCATATACTTTTTTTCTTGCTATCATACTAAATTTTATCCTGACCCACCCCCATTTCTGATGATAAAAATAATAAAATGGAAATTCAACTCATGCTTCATCCCACGTCAAGTAGATTTCAATATGAGTAGACCTTAATTTTTTTAAAAAAATTGCACTTTTTTCAAAACGAATCAATGTTTTTAAAAAATTAATGCAATCATTTTTTGAACATTGCTTAGCTTTAATTTGATACAATTGGTTGAATATAAACTTAAGTAAACACATTGTATGGCAAAACATCTCAAATAGAATGAATTACAGATTCATCAAAATTTAGTTTAAAAAGGCATTACAAAGGATTATTACTATTATAAAATTAAGTCACATAAAATATTAAATCGAAATCTCTGACAACAGTTTATCCTAGCAACCAACTGGCTGCTAATTGTTGTTACTTTCAAATAAGTCTAAAAAATTTGAACAAGAGTCAGATGGTAAAAGAAATGCATAATATGGCATTCTCTTCTCTAGTATTGCATAGCAAAAGTATACTTGTTTCCTTTCTCAATGAATTTAATATACATTAAGCCTGCTTCATAGCAGATCTTTGATAAAACTGAAATCTCAACCATCATTTCTATGGTACATGATCATCACAGTATTAAAAGGTGATATAAAAAATTAAAATTAATTTTCCTCTCTTTCAACCGAAGTTTATGTCTTAAAAGTTATACATAAATTCACTATGTTATCTATAAAATGAATAAAATAAAGGAAAAATTTGATTATTAAATATCTTATACAATCTGTAATCAGAGAAAATAACTGCAAGTTTCATTTACAGTAAAAAGGGAATATTCATATATTTTAAAAATGTAGTAAAAAGTTTTAAAAAACAGCTTAGCAATTAGAAGCAATAACTTCAATTTCTATCTTTAAACTAATATTATTATGAATCATTATTTTGCATATAAAATAGGAATTTACCATGAGTAATCTAATGCAATTTTCTTATTTTGTGTTTTAAAAAATGTACTTTTTGATGGCAGAAAGTAAAGACAACTTATAAATACTATGTAATCATTAAATATTATTGTGAGAATTAAAAATGTTGCAAGCACTGATGTTTGTATATCTTTATAATCATATGACTTACTACTTAAGTTAGGAATTCAAAACATTGCAGCTTGACTAATGCCTATTATTGTTATGTTGACAATTATTCTATGCATTAGGTATTTAACAAAAATTTGAGAATTAATCAAAATTATATTTGTTGACCAACAATGGAAGGCAGATTGATCATTATAAAATTATTTTAGATTTTTATGGTATGAGATAAGAACTTTGGTAAAAATTCTTTTCACAATTCTAATAAAAGCAAGAATCCGACTACTGCTTTTCACCATTAAAAGGAAAATATTTTGTGAGAAAACCTATGAATTTGGATGTTTTATAGACACTTGCAGTACATTCAATAATTATGCAAAATCAAAAGAAATCTTTTTACTCCTAAAAAAAGGATGAATTTTAAAATAGCTTTTGATTATAATTATAAACAATATCCTAACGTTTCTTTTCAATCAAGTTATACCACAAAATGTTAAAATAATTTTTGGTCAATCCTTATTTTAACAATAAAGTGTCTGCATAACAATAGCATACAACCTCATAATAGTCACATTTAATGAAAAAAGAAAAACAATATTGAAATAAATTACTTACGCTTGTGTTACGTAGAGAAGAAATTTGGCTTACACCAAATCTTGGACTTACAAGCAGAGTTGTTTCAGGATTAGAATCCTAATATAAAAAATAAAATAAAATTATAAACTTATTTAAATAGCACGAAACAAGAAAAGTAATGAACTAAATAAAGAACAGGTAATGAAACAACATGAAATTTACTTACTTAAATATCACATTTATAATGTTATATCAAGTAAATCATGATGTTTTACCCAAATAAACATCAGGATTAAAAATAAATATTTGCTTGAATTTAAAAAGGTTTGAATTATAAATTTTTGAAATGTATACTCTGTAATACAAAAGTAGATCAATGAAAGTCTTCCCAGGAAATTTATTAAAAAAATAAAGATTTTATTCAATTTAAAACTATTTTTGATTCTGATAAAATAGAGAGTGATGTTTCCTTCACAATAAAAATTTGATTCATCATATAAAAAAACAGTTTTTATAAAGGTATTGTGCTTTAGCACTAAGAGAGAATAAATTCAATTATAACTCTTCCAACATATTTATAATTATTTTGTTTTCTTAATATTCAATATATATTAATATTCAATATATATAGTCCACATTATCAATATATATTTAACTAAATACTTTTGAAAATAATATATTTTTATAAAGGTTTATGGCCAATGCATTCAAAATTTTGTTTACAATGAGATATTTCTTAACTTCTCTATTTCTGATGCTTCAAATATAAGGACAGTTTTTAAAAAATTCTGATAAAACCTGATTCGTGTTTCTCTGTGATATTATTTTAAAACTTATAAAATATTTGTTGATATCAGAATGACATATTTTCTGTCTTGTGAATTCCATAGTTTTCTATTCAATTAAGTTTCAACTAAAACTTGAATTCTTCAGCAATTTGTGAAGATCAGAATTTTTTTTTAATGATGGCAAAAGGCAATACTTGAATATATGTCAGCATATGCATTTTTTTGAGTTAAATAACTCTTTAAATAAGTAATTATACTCATGAAATCACAAAACCCTCCATATAAAACCTTATAGTCTGATATTCAAATAAATTCGTAGAACAAGAAAGGAGAAAAGTGACCAATAATTTTCACAATTTTTCAAAACGGAATACTCAAATGAATATTAGCATGTTTTATGAATTAAAAAAATAATCTTCACAAAAGAATCAACAATTAAAGATAAATAACAAAATTGAAATTATTTAGCAACTTTAAATGGAATTTTTTTTAAGATACTTTCATTACTTAACACAAGATACTTTTATTATTTAATCTTCTTATTCAAAATGGAAGAATTTTACAAAAATATATTGTATATTGTTTTAGACTGGTTGCCTCAATAGTAAGTCCTTTAAATAAACCTTATTGTAAATAAAATGCTTGAAAACGAATAAATCTAACTTAATTTTTCATAAGAAGAATTAGTGTTTCGTTTTATAAATTTCCTTCTTTGCCAAACAAACAGTAATATAGAGAACTTAAAATAATTTGCTCTGTTTTGGATCTTGATTTTTTTTATCTAGCGTTAAAAAAACTTGACTCTGGAAATCTAAAAACACATAAATGAATGAGAAATAATTTGTGTGTTAGTTTAAATGATACTATATGGAAAAGTATAAAAAGTAATAGTTTACTAATACATGTGTATTAATAAACAAATAATACAAAATGTAAAGCATTTCCAGGAAGAAGTGGGATTATACTTCAAACTAATTAATCATTAAATAGACTTTCTTTTTTTTTTTTTTTTTTTTTTTGAAAAAATATCTAATAGACACAGCATTATTCGTTAACTGACCATTGAGAAGAAGCTTAAAATTATTTAAACCAAATTTTAATTCAACTATTATAAAAGTATTTAATGCTAAAATTTTGATAATTTTCATATTTATAATCTGGAATTTAATGTTAAGAATATTTTTAACATGAAGTTTTTAATTAACTATAAATACATTTAAAAATGAAACAAACAAATTTTCCAGAAAAAAGCACAAAAAGTGACTAGAGTACAAACTTACACTGATATTAGTTGCAAAGCACTTAGAACCATAACTTGGCAATTCACTAATAATTTTAAGATAGTGCAATTTTGCTTGTAAAGGTGTTAAATGTTTTTGCCCAGGAGCACATAAGGACTGGTTTTGTTTCAGAAAATGGCCTAACAATTTTCTTAGTTCTTTCAATTTCATAGTTTCCAAAAGAGATACTGGAACAAATCGTTCAAGTCCACATTCTCGCCTGGAAGAATGAATAAACATATATAAAAATCAAATAAACATCTCTCAAATACAAGGTATGAAAAAAAGCGTAACTCATATTATCAAGAAATCTTTTTAAATGAATAAAATAATTGGAATAAAAAAGAATATTCTTTTATAATGAGATTTTTAAAGTTATAAATATTTCCACGACACACTAAAAATAATATCACGGGAAAAGACCACATTGAAGCCCAGCCACAATAATATCCATTCCAATGTTTAACAAATAATTACACATAGACACAGTGGTAGCCAAAACTGTGGACACTTTTGAAAAACATCATTTTCTATCTTGGTAGGCTTATAGAAAATGTTACTTTTCGCAAAATGCAAAATTCATATATTTGCAATGCAAAAAAGTTATATTTACTTTAATTGGAAATATAAAGACAGTAATAAAATAGATTATAATTTCTAACTTTCCTTATCAATCACTGTTCTTGTTCAAGGAACCAATCAAACATTAATTAGTGCCAGCGGAAGAGCTGACATTATGTTTAAAGTTGATAAAGCCATTACTGTGCTTTGTTCTGTAGAAGGAAGACTTTTTTCCATGTATTGAAATTACACATTATACTTTTTAATATTTAGTAGGAACTTTGTTTAGTCAAGAAGCAATGTCATAAAATAAAAGAATAGATAGGACACCTAAAAAGAGAACTAAAATAACTGCATTACAAGGAAGTGGTCTTTCTTATGTTGATATTTCAAGACAGATAGTCGGTTCAGTGACAATATCTGGAGTCTGAAAGTTTTGTTTATAATATCAGGAGACAAATTCAATAATAATAAAAAAACAGCAGTAAAAAACAGAGAAAGCTGCACCTCATCTGTTGATAAAACAGGAATAAAACGACTGTCTCAAAGATAGAAGAATGTCATCAGAGGCCATCAGAAGTCAAATGGATAATACTAGCATTTCTGTCAGTTCCAGAAAAATCAAGATAAGATTATTTGTTCTTGGACTAAGAAGGAGAATTCTTTGAAAAAAAAAGGCTTATCCCAATTTACAGCAATGCATAAAAATATTATAGTAGCCAAAAGAAAAAATTAATTGAACTAATATTATATGGAGTGATGAAACAAAGATACTGTAGCATCGCAGGTTAATACCGCGACCTTCCCAGTACATTAGTGACCTGGATGTAATGACCTTCACAGTACAATACTAAGGGAAAATGTGTAAGATGTAGAATAGGCAAGCAGATATACTGACTCAATTTAAGAAACTGCCTTCATGTTATCCACAGGAAACTAAATGCAAGAAAATACATCAACAGTATTCTAGAGCCAAAACTTACCTCCCATCAATGATTACTTTTTTAAAAAAAACACATCATTTATTTTTCAGTGGGATTCAACTCTTTGTCATACAGCAAAAGCATAAAAAAAGTGGTTTAGTACAAAGAGCATTGAATTTTTGGAATTCAAATAGCATTAAATAGACCAGGGAACAGTCCTGATCTCAATCCTATTGAGAATTAATGACACTTTTTGAAAACTCTTAAATAAATGAGGTATTCATCAAGAAAACGAGAACTAACTGAGGCAATATTGATTTCTCAGCATCATGTAATAATGATGGATGAACTTAAAATTCTTGTCAGCTCAATGACAGAATTATGTGAAGCTGTAATAAAAAATAGAGGCCATCCTACTAAATAATAATACCACTATAATCGTCAGCATCTAATAAATCTTTAAAATTATTACCACACAACTATTTTGTATTGCAAATATTTCAATTTTGCTTTTGGTATTAAGATCAGCATTAAATTCACTTTAAAATGACACATAAGAGTTCATTGTTAAATGTAACATTTTCTTTAAGTATATAAAGTTTAAAAACAAAAATTTTCAAAAATGTCCACAGGAAATAAAGTTTATTTTAATGCAGTTTTTTTGTTTAAATATGACATAAAAACTACTTTCCATTAAAATCCCTTTCATTTAGGGGGTAGGCATCATGTTTTGTAGCTATGAAATGCATTGCTTTTTGTTTGCAAAATTATAGGAGATAGTTATCTGTATGTAGATAGAAACAATAATTTCTCAGATTAAACCACTTTAAAAATCAAATTATATATATATATATATATATATATATATATATAATGCATAAAAAAACTAACAATTAACTATTGACTTCTTCTAATACTGCTACATACATTGAGAGCATCATATAATGAAAACTGAGTACAGATTTTGGATATTCCACCAACATGTCTTACCATCAACTCAATGCAAAAGTACATAAAAATTTGGAACACGCTTGAAAAAACCACATACAGAATAGCATTTGTCTAATTTATGAAAATATTGCACTTATATGTTTATGTACTTATACATATGTATAGAGCTGAGAGATGAACAATTTGACAGTGTGGTTCGAAAATTTGATCAAGATTTGTAATCATAACAATAAATCTTAATGTCACAAAAAAAAATGCACAATTAGCTTAAGTGTGAAATATATCTAAGAAATAATAAACTCAAAATCAGAATTGTTCCAGTAAATCAATTTATATTCCATAAGCAAATTCAGATTGATCATATTATGGCTAGTGAAAAGGAAAATTAATTTAACTTTCTTTTCTTCAAATTAACTTTAACTAATGTTACTTTTAATGTGATTAACAATTTGTATGTAACATTTGAAAAATTGAATTCTTATTCAAGACTGTTTTAATCTTGGATTTCCAGTCCAGGGCTACTTAATCTGAACTGTCTAATTATTGTCTATACATTGCAGATCGAATAATTACACACACCAAACTACACTCTTTTAGGGACAGCTTTTAGCCATGAAATTGAAATTCAGAGAGCAATGGTATGATATCCTAATATATTCTACATCTATTAAAAAATAAATAAAATAAAAATACATGCTGAAATGCATACAACAGAGTGAAATGCCTTTACATTTGACTTTAAGTGATTAAATAATTTTTTTACATCACATCTTTAAATTTTACTCTTTAATGATTCAGTTTTATAATTGCAGTACAATCACTATTTGTTGTAAAAGAAATATGAAAATTCTCATTAGAATGCAAATGATTATATGAAAGATACAGATGACTAATAGTTTATGAGACACATAAAAAATCATATTTACTCGACAGTTTTAACAGTAACCTTTCCTTGTATTCCATTGCTTAAACAATGTTGCTGCATATTTAGAGCAGTCAAACGTAAAGCTATGTCATATTTCAGTTCTGGTGTGAACCTTTCTTCCACCACATCATTACAGCACTAGAAATAACAGAAAATAGCCCAGTTGTATTTCTTTTAAAAAATATCAATTCAGGAAATTGAAAAACAATCAACTTTCTTACCATAATTTAATCAAAATCATAAAGCAGAAGCATTTGTAAGAAACTGAATTAATGATAGCAGAAAAGAATAAAAACAGTAATATTTTTTAAAAGTTTATTAATTATAAATACAAATGATAAAAGACACTACAGTTAGATTTCTTAATATTGATTGTTAATTACTAATTACATTATAAAATATTAACTGTAACTGAATCTAATTTTTAATTGTAGCTATAATTTTCAATAAACAAAATATTTATTCTTTTTTCACTGAATGGTATTAATTCAGAATGAAAAAAAATCATGAAAAGGAGATCATATGCTTATCTAATCTCATCACAGAAGCACATTTTAAATTAAATAGAATTATCAAGAATGATTGAAGTAATTTACACGTTAATATAGTATATTAAAATGAATTAAATCTATCATTTTGTTTCTGAAAAGAAGAAAAAAAAAACATTTCAGCTTACAGAATATTATAATTATCTTTAAGTTCAATTTTGCAGTAGATTTTAACTAAACTATATCAAAAGAAAATTTAAACTTACCTGTAAGTATAAGTACTCAAATGCTATGGGATCCTTCTGTAATAATTCATAAGCATCCTTAGGCACATAAGTTACTCTCAAGACACAGCGAAGATGGTGAGCCCCTGGCTTAGCAGCAATCTGGATGGAAATTAATTATAATAATAATAAGGAAAATTTAGAAAAATCATGACAAAGTACATAAAACAGAATTTCAGTTAAAAACTGCTGAATTAGTCACTCAAGTAAATGTATTCCAAAATTGCATACAAAAGTTACACTATCAAAACAAGTTATACTCAATTGCATTATCATTAATGAACATTCAAACTTAATTTCAAGCTAGCTATATATATATAAAAGCATCGGCTGGTTTCTAAACTTGTCTTTTTGATCAATCTTTAACTGAAATTGGAATATATTTTAAAAATCCATAAAAATAAAAAAAAATTTACAAAAAAATATTTTGAAATATTTTTAAAAAAATGTTACAAAACATGCTCAAAGAAATTATCTTATCTAAAACCGTTTTATAATGGTTTAATTTAAGTAATAATAAATCATAAAAATTTCAATAACTAAACAATGCTTGCTTTATTGATAAAAATAGTTGAGTAGAAAACTTAGTCTTATAATGTGTGATCAGAGTAGCAGACAAATTTAAATACCAAGCAGAATATAAAATTTAAAAAAAAGCATGTACTACAAAGAAGTAAATTGTTACAATTGTTTCCTCATATTATGTAAATTAACTAATAAAATGTTCCAAATATCACAAAGTACAACCCACAATATTCTTTATAAAATAATAATACAAGATGTTAAAAGCAGTAATGTCATACATGTCTAAATACACTTTAAATGTGGGACTAAATAGGCATTATGTAAAATAAGAATTAAGATCACATTAGCATTATCTGAATTTAAATAAATATTGAGAAAAACTGGTAAGAGAAATTTAAATGTTAAATACATATTTTAATATGTTATCAATATAATAAAACGTTTAAAAATGCCAGAATAAAATATAAAAACAAAAATAATAAGAATGATAACTAAAAAAAATCATGTTTTTTCAAAAACTTTTAAAATAGAAACTGAGAAAAAGAAAATGCTTCAGTTTAGGTAAGATTCCATACCAGCAAGGAATTTAAATTTTGTCTTTATTACTCAAACCAGTTCTTTTTCTTATATTCTCAGTGCTTACATATATTATCAAACTGAATAATCTAGTAAACAAGAGTGAATGTTTCTCCAAAATATTTTAAGCCAGATTTGGAAGCACTGTTGTCAGTTTAAATCTATCCACATCAGAGAAAAGAATGTAAATTCCATTAGAAGGGAAACATTACTCCTAGATGTTTCTATATAAGTGGATTAAGAAATGCTTGATTTGACACCTGATAACATTAAATGATGTCAGGATAACACTAAAAATATGTTTTGAATACGACAGTTGAGAATCAGAGGATTTTGATAGTATAAAAAAGAATAACTTTAAGAAACATCCATTTATATTTCATGACAAACATATTTGCATATATTTTATTAAAAGAATGGATCTGAAAATGTAATACAAAATTAATTTTTAAACTGATTTTTTTTCTGCATATAAAGGTAAAATTCATAAAAAGTATACAATATAATTTCATGTTTTGCTTAAAAATTTGAGAACATTTATTTCATACATTAATAGTATATTGAATTTTAATATACATATATACAGTTATACAGAATATGTATAAGTTAATTTTACCCATACATAAAAAATAAGTTAAAAAACACTGTTAACAAAAATGAATGCATTTCAGTTTTTTAATTCAAAGAAATGTATCAGTTTGCATGAAAAGAAATTGAATAATTCAATTTCAATCTTTTAACAAGGAAACAAACAATTTTCTTAGATTGAACATAAGCTAAGAAATATTCTGTTTAATAAAACAATTGCTAATACATTCTAAAGTCTCATCATTTAAAGAGAGTAAAAAAGAAATTAAAATATATACATTTATTTTTAATAAGAGCAGAAATAGGATGCCAAGTATGCCTGCAAGATGTTCATACCTTAGTAAGTGTATCCTTGGGATCAAGAATTGCTAAACGATTCTTACGAGTAATCTTTACATGTTCTGTGGCAAGACAAAAGTGATTTACACACTTTATTGATAATTTTTCAAACAGTGAATTCAGAACATCCTAGAAAAGAAATGAATCTGTTAAATAAAACATTAGGAAATATGATTCTTTGTCAGTCACAGATTCAATTAAAAGTGATATAAATTTGAGGATCAAGCCTTTAATCCTTTTGAATTAATGATTAAGTGCAAGTTATTATTTAAAATTATAAAGATGGTTCGTAAATGAAAATAACAGTTTTTCATTTGAGGCATTTAAACAATCCTAAAACAAATTAAAACAATCCTAAAACAAATAAAAAATATAAAAATAGAGCTTTATAGGTATTTAGTATATTTTGAAAGAAATCATGAAATTATAAAATATTATTTTTATACAGTTACCCATTGTCTGACAATAAATATAAACTAAATGTTACATCCATTACATACATTAATAGTGAAAGAACAGTAATAATACATGTTTTGTTTAATGCTAAATAAATAAAGAAAAATGCAGTATTTAAAACATACATATAGACTGTTAAATAACTTAAGAAGAATGCATTAAAATAACTTAATCAAATCAAGAATAAAGATAAATAATTGCAAAAATAACAATTCATCAGGTTTTCAAACTTTAACCAAGAAATATACATAAATTTATTTATTTAATTTAGTAAAATAAAAAGCAAAATTATATATTCACTTATAAACATAACTTATTAATTGATAAATATGAATTAAAAGTTATGGATATTTTTCCATAACTATTATCTGTAAGCTACTTTAATTATCTATGCAGTTATCATTTGAGTTTTAATAATCTATCGCAAATGAGATACAGTGGAAATAAAAATAAAGTAATCTTCCATGTTATTAGAGAGGAGATAGATTAGCTTAATTGGGTTGGTACAAGATCATGAAACTTAATATTTTATAATATACACAAATTAAGAGCTACGTAATACAAAAAAGCGCACTATCTAATTTGAATGCATTTGGGGTAGGTAAAGTTGGGCTTTTCTTTTACATGTGTTCATATATATATATAAATTACCTGAACTGTTGTGGTACTGTCGTATTTAAAAGACTTTGTTTGTCCATTCTCTAAAAAAACTTTGAGCACATTTGGCAGGAAAGGGACATTCCCATCTACAGGAGAAGGCTATGAAACAGAGGAAGAAATTATTAATAAATGCTTTATATTGACTTAATGAAAACTTTAATATTTATATATGAATTTTACATAGCGTTAATATATACTGTATAATTACTTCTATATTTTATATATAAAAATTAGAAAAATGTTGCAAAAGATTATAAAAATATTTAATTTTTACACATTAGTTGTAACCAAGTGCTGATCCAAATATAGAACCATTTTATTTTAGAGATAGAACAGAAAATTAATAGTATGCCAATACAATTCACATCATAGTTGCAGGTTTACATTAAAATTATTTTATTCCAATCAACCTCCAGGATCAATAAATGAAGCCAATTTCTTTAATCTTAATCTGACTGTGTCACAAGCCATTCTACTTAGATATAACTTCTTCCATTCAACAATAAGTAAGCTTTAACAGAATTTAAATTTTGTGCTGTTTAGCATTTACTTTAACATTTAAAGTACCTTTGTGTAAGATTGTAAAGAATTTAAAACTGCTGAAGAAACTGATTAATGTTTTTGAGAGATAAAATTCAGACATGAGGCCATGTCTGAAATGGGTTAGTATAATGGTAATGAGGCCCTTTGCCATTAGTCGGGTGCCAGTGAAAAATCCCCAAATAATGTAAGATTTTGCCAAATTTCTTTGGCAATTTTTCACTAGTGCCTAATTAATGGAAAAATTAACAGTAGTGAAATCAGTTGAATTTGTTTGCTGCTCTTCTAATTCTTTTTCATATGCAATGCATCAGCATATGATAATAAATGTATCCTAATAAATAATACTTGCATTATTTTTCATTGATTTTTATTTTGTTATATCTGAATCTCAGAGACAATTTTTTGTTGTCTGACTAGGCAGCTCAAAAAATAGCATTTGTTCTTACAGCATTTAATATTCAAAAGTTTTCAAAGGCATATTGAAAACGTATTCAATAAACCTCATCTAATTAACTTTATAGCAATATTTTTTCTTCAAAACAGCTTTTTGTCAGAGAATATTATTCAAGCAACACTTTTGCTACAATGCAAATTTAGTAATTTTTGCTATGTAATAATTTTGTTTTTATCATTTATGTAACAGTCAGAAATTGAACTTTCTTTTTCCAGTGATAAGGTTGAAAACCATTAAGATATTCAGGTATAATAAAGTGCATTTTTAACTGCTTCAAGATATTATCTGCATAAAATAGATATTTAAAAAAGATTCGATCTATTTGTATTCCATTTTCTACAACAATTCTAAATTTTAATTTTATATATACAAAAAAATCAGCATTAATATAAAACTGGCAGTTGTTGAAATAGAGAAATAAATGTTTTATCAGATTATTAAAATTCATTCTTATTTTCTGAAGGGTAAATGTATTAAGTAAAATATTATATGTGCTTCTTCGCAGCATATACTACAAAGAAATAAAATCAAACATAATCCTGAAATTTTCAAATATAAACAAGTGATATGAGGGGTTGCTCAGTAAAATGTATAATTAAATTAAACAACCATATCTAAAACAACTGATATGAAAAGTGGCTTAGTAAACTGTAGAATTAAATTAAACAACCTTTTCTAAAAAAATCATGTTAAGTAGTTTAAAATACAATAACTATAATTATTCATTGATAGGTGGCATTAAGCAAAAAAGGAAATAAAAAAAACACTAAACACAACAATATTACTGAAAAATATCCCAACAATTTAAAAAGTTTATAAAAAAAAACTTTGATTTTTGCAAAGTTTACTTAATTAATAGTGGTTAAATTATGTAAATAAAAAATTCACACTCAAAATGTGCTTTCACAAATTATTTTGTATAAAATATAAAAGTTAATACAAAACTGAAATTGTCTATTAATAACAAATAACAAAGAAATTAAAATAACTTGTCAAATTAATATAAAAAGTTGAAACACAAAATGTATGATATTTTTCCATATTAAGAATATTTCTAAATATCTTGCACAGATAGGACAGAAAATAACACAAAAATACATTTTATATAATAAAAGAACTTTTAATAAATAGAAATTAAAAATGTTATGCAGTAATAATCAATTTTGATCCCAGTAAGCAAAAGCATTCTATAATGAACATATAAAAAAAGTAAGAATTTTTAATTTATTGATATGAAAGAAATGTCATATTTAAGGTATTAGTAAATGTGTTAAAATAAATAATTTAATTTTTCAAAATTTAAAAGACTGTAAAGTATTGTTTAGATTTTTCACATAGACACCACTTAGATATAAGTAATTAAAAAAAAATAGCTTTTTTCATTATTGTTTGCAGAAATTCAATTTTTTAAGTGAAATATTTGTGATTTATGCTCTCCAAGTTGATGAATGACATTCAAAAATAATGACATGCTATCAATTTTTATAAAAAAGTTAAATAAGTCATTAACCAATTTGACATAATTTTCATTAGTTGAATAAAAATGCATATCACATAAATAATTTGTGTATAAAATGGCACGATTAATTTTTTTTTCTCATTAGTTGTTTAGTTATAAAATTTCAAATTTTTTTAAAGCAATGGATTTAGTATTCAGCTGGAAAGGTATTCAAAACTAGAAACAAAATATAATATAAACAATGAAATAAAAAATAATTTAAATTTAAAACATAAGTTATTTTAAAAAGGAATAAGTTTAGCTCACTGAATATAAAGGCGAGCCATTGATGATGACTCCTTCAGAAAATCTCACTCTGGAGGGATTATTTCTCAATTTGGCTTTTTTTGCTGCAGTCAGTAGAGCTGATTTCCTAGTAGTCTAAAAGAAAAGTTTAAATTAATAAAAATATAATTTGATATTTTAAAGTATATTATTACTCAATAGAATAGAAGCTCAATTCAAAGCTCAAACTCAAGATCAGATTAAAAATGTAATTTAATTAAAAATTCAAATTATAAAAAATGATTATAGTAAAAGAAAAGAGTCTTAACAAAAACTTTAAAAAATTGCAATAAAGATCTATGTTTATTATTTCAAAATTTTAATACACAGCAAATAATAATTGACCTAGGTTCTAAATAAAATAATAATTTTAAATTTTCAACAATTTAAAAAATAAATAAGCTATATATATATATATATATATATATATATATATATATATATATATATCTTTGAAAATAAAAATTGCCTAATAAAATTTTTAAAAAAATCCAAGTTTTTAAAATTAACTTGTTAATTAGTTAACTTATTGCTTTTTTTCTTGAAAATATTATACACTAATTATGCCTTCTAAGTATTGCATGATTAAAAAATTATTTTCTTACAGTTATTTTAACCCACAAAACACAAATATATTTAATCAGCAAAAACAATTCAAAAATACATTCATTCTACAATTTTTACTTTAAATTAACAAAACAAATTTGAATAACAGACAATATTTCAGTTTTATCATTCTAAAAAATTCAAGAGAAAAAATTGGAATTAATCAAGCTGCATTATACTGATACTTTAAGAATATTATAAAATTTAAAAAAATACTACTAAAGATTTCAAATATTATAAAAACTTCAAAGTGTTAAGAAGAATTTATATAACATGCAAAAGATATGATTAATTATAGTGCATGCAAAACATGAATTACATGCAGAATTACTAATTAAAAGAAGATACAACTGATTTCAAGTAAAACAAATTAATAAAACTATAAAAAAATTAATCTAAATAAAAATAAAAGCAAAATTTTTACCAAAAAAAGTGTACCATTACAAAGTTATTAGATGTATGCTAAAAGCACGATAAATAAAATTGAAATAGAAAAAAAAAAAAAAAAAACTACAGATACAACTGCACCTATAATAGATTTACAATGCAAAATAAACAATAAAAAGCTCAATGCAATGTCTAGTCTTGTTTATGTAAATGAATATGTGCTAATTTCTACAGTATACATACTTGTGATACAGACAGCTAATTAAAATTTTTAAGAAATGTAAATATATGACAATGTAACTTCATAAAATTGTCAATGAGAAAAACACTTTTATTCTAATTTGTAAATCATTTATTAATAATTTTTAAGATTTAAATAAAGTCATTAATCATATCTAAACTGTTATAGCAGATTACAAAAATAATTAAGGAAATAAAAATAAATTATTTCTAGTCAATTCCTATCTTTAAATCAAAATATTGTAATAAATTTATAATTTTATTAGGAGAAGTGAAGCAAGTAAAATAAAGAACATTATAAATAGATTTCTAGGGAAGGATCTCTTAGCATTTAGGAGGAGGTAATGCATATATATTTAAAAATTTATTAGTCTAATCCCTAAATAAATTGGTAAAAAAAGCAGATTCTGTAAATTAAAAATTATATGGATGATATTAATATATTGTCAAGTATAACTAGTAAAGTTTCAGTGTTTCATAATGGTCATTTAGTTATTCCAATATTTATAAACACCAAGAATTAGATTAAATGGCAAAGAGTATATAGAATGCAGGCGCTATTTAGACATGAATCATAGCAAAATACAAACACATATTTCTATAAAAAAAATTTTTGGAATAAAAAGTTAATTTAAAATAAATAATTATTATGGCAATCAAGCTACAAATGAGAAACTAAAATGACCACTATAGGTCTTATAATATGTATTGGCTTGGTTTTCAAAATGCCTTAATCTTCCACTGTGTATAAGAAAAATAAATTTAACAAATATTTAAAATATTTTTTGAACTTCCTTATAATTCAAACATTAAGTTCTAGATGTATATATAAGTATATAAAATGTATGCTAAAATATTAAATAAAGATTTAATAAGGATAATTTTTTAAAATGTTTAATTAGCTTACATTATTAGTTTGGGGCTGACAGACAAGAAGAGTGACAGTTTGCTTGCAAGACCTAAAAATAAAATGCATTATTATAAGTAAAAACAAATTCATATAAACATAAAAAATTTACAAATAAATTATCACATTTCTAAAAAATAGAGAAATGAAAACAATAGTAATGCAACAGATGTTGCTTAATGTAAATGTGTTGCTTATTCACTTTATATTATCAAATTCATCTGGTGGCAAATAACATTTTCAAATGTGTATACAGAAGTATCCATTTACTGTGATCACTTCATCATTTAAAGATATCAAATTTGTAAATGAAATTGACCATTTCTTCATTTTCAAACAACATTAATGATTTATTTGTGTTCTTAAAAAGTCTTGCTCAATTTGTAATGAAAATTTAAACTCAATTTCTACTATAAGATGGGATTTACATTCTTTTCCCGAGTCTAAAATAATCTAGATCACTTTCAATAAACAGACATAATGCAAAGTCTGCAAAAGCTATAAACCTCTGTAGTTTTAAATTTAATTATGATAAAAAAAAGATTAAAAAATAAATTTGAAAGTTAAAGATAAAATTTAAATTCTTAATAACTATGAAAGTTTACTATAAATGAATCATCACAGCCTTGCAGCACAGATAAAAATGTTATGTTGCAAAATTTTGAAAAATCATAAACATTTTTGAACAAGATCACACAACAAGCATTGTTTGTTTCAATGGGAACAGATGTAATAAATTAGGAACACAGCAAATGTTGAAATGAATCAAGCAAATGAAACCAGCTTGAAAGATCAATCAACAAATTTTATATAAAAGCACAAATAATATATTAGGGAAATGTTAAGGAATAATTGTTAATAAGAAGCAATTAAGGAATTCTTTAAAGTACTACTTCTGAAATAAGTCATAGAAAGATTTGAAATAACTGTTTTCACATTTTTTCTCCTTTAATCTGATTAAAATAATTTATAAAATAAACATAAAAAAGTAAAATAAGCAAAGACATTCTTTCGTTCTTTTTTTTTCTTGATGTAATTTAAATATAATTGATTTTATTCAATTCAGTAACTCTTATCAATAAGTTAATGTTATGGAACTATAAAATCTGAAAATAACTACATTAAACAACAAAACCATAGGCATGCAAGAGAGATTTTTTTAAAAAAATTTAATGGCAGAAATTTAGACTAAGGAGTTTATATGGATCACAAATAAAAAATATAACATTTTTGATATATAGAACATGGAATACTTTAATTGATATATAGAACATAGAATACTTTAACAGTTTTTAAAATTCATATTTTATATGGAATACTTCAATTTTCTTCCATTGTCCAGATTTTTTTTCTTTTTTTTTTTTTTTGATGAGCAATTAGAAAACAGATGTATGAGAGTAATTGATAAAAGAATCCACTCACACAACATTTGGGTTCAGAACATGTTAAAAAGTTACTGCAGGGAAATAAAAGTCCTAGCAATTTAGAAGTTCAAATGAAGCCACAGTTTCAATGATTACAAAATAATTATTTTTAGAATGCATATAAATAGAAATTATTAGATACATAATAATGAGTATAACTAATATACAATGTTACAGTTGAACTTTTGTACCTATGTGATACTCATCTCATGTAATATTTACCAGAAAACATATTTGGAATGTTAAGAAATAAAGTTTGTAAACAAACAATTTTTATGAATTCAAAAAATCTTGCTTATTTTTCAAAGGTCAAAAATTATCCATTCATCAGATTTCCTAACTAATACAAAGCAATTGATACTAATTTGGTTCAATCTGGTTTTGGAAGGCTTTTTTCCCTCAAGTTATTATAATGCTTAATTGAATTTAACAAAAAATTGTGAATTGTTCCACTCAATTTAAACATTTTGAGGAGGAAAGAACTTTTTAATGGGCTAAGTAGTCCCTAAAGCAAAATAAAAAAAAAATGTAATTAGAAATTTAGAACAAAAGTCAGGCTCCCTAAAGCTAGTTTTTAAGTTTCTGCAATTTATAACTATGAAAACTTATACTTTTCCAATAGTTTTTGAGACAAAGATGATACAGATGTATGAAGAACTATTCAAAAGGATATAAATGTATGCAATTAAAAATTATGAAAACATATATTTAGCTAATAGTTTTTGAGACAGAGATGATACAAATGTATGAGGCATTATTCAAAATGATATATTATCATAGAAGAAAGTTTAATTTTATAATAAGACAATTTTTTAATGTTATCATTATATTTTAGATCTTATAACACATTCTTTTTCAAACTCTTCACTGCCTTTTAAAAATTGTGTATCACAATAAAAAACAATTTAGTTCAATGATATTTATAATTTGATTAATAATGAAGCATGTTGAAATTATTGTTTAATACAATCAATAATATATTCAATTTATTACCTGATTAATTCAATCACATGTTCTCTAGGAGCTCTCATTACATCTTCTCCGTTGATTTTCATAATCTGATCACCAGGCATCAATTTGTGCTCATTAGGACCACCTATAACAGCATAATACACGCAGAAAAATTCAATTATAAAAATATGCAGATTCATTTTGTTAAATTAAATAAGTATTAGGATTGAAATATTTATAGAAATAAAAATAAATGGATTTTTTGAATATAATATCTTTTTTTTTAAGAGTAAGCAATTAAACAGAACATTTTTGAGACAAAGGTTATACAAATGTATGAAGCACAATTCAAAAAAAATATATCATAGAAGGAAAGACAGTTTAATTTTATTGCCAGGGTTTATAAATGTTTATATTACAAGACAAATGTTTATATTATCATCATATTTTAGATTTCATAACATATTGTTTAAAAATATTTTTTTAACATATTCTTTTTAAATTTATTTTAGAAAATTAAATTTAAAAGGTAAAGAATTAAATATTAATCCATCATTTTGTTTTAAATATTAAGGAAAAACAAAATGAAAAGTATTTCTAAGTTATTTGATGCAGCATACTTAGTGACATGAAAGAACAAAAACTGTTTAATAATAATTATTTAAAGAAAAAGAAAAATGACTAAAATGTATGTAATGTGAAATATATATAATATAATTAATATTTCATACACATGATTAAAAGATTTTCAACACTTCATAAAACTTCAACATATCATTAAATAGAATAAGATAAACACCAAAAATGGTTCACAATAACATAAAAATAGGGCTTTTTTAATTAACAATATAAATATATGCATTAATTATGATTTAAAAATATCCTGTAAGCCAATTAATATATTTTTTTGCAAAAATAATCCCTGGCCTTTTTACAAAGTTTCAATATAGATGACACCTTGATTTATAATTAATAATAGTAATCTACTGGAAATAAATATAATGATTTTAAATAAAATAATTTGGATCCACAGGAATCATTAAATGTTTTTACATCATAATTAAAAATAATGATTTTCATAATTGTATGATTATTCATTTTAAAAATGTTTCAATTGGCATTTCCATTAACTTCTTCCCTTAAAACGACTTCAAATTAGCTCCTAGTGATTAACAACTCAACTGACCAATCAAGAAACAGATTTTATTCTTCCAATGTAAGTGTATAATATACATGATAAGAATACATATATTATTATTTAATACTATAACTTTGTATACAACATAATTTACAAATAATAATTATATATATAATTCGAAGTTAAAAAAAATTCATTTGAGCAAATGCAAATTCTTTTTTAAATATCTTAAATCATTGAAAATAAATAAATAAAGGGGACCAAATTCAATGCATTCAGACCTTCTGTAACAAATCGCACTATAACTGGTTTTTCACTGCCAGCAACAAAGCCAAATCCCATCTGGGCATCTCGCACCAGTTGAACCTCCCGTGGCTGAGGAGGTTCTTCATCTCCATCTTTGCGAGGATTTTCATATGTTGTTGTTCGATTTGTGTGACTGTAAAGATAAAAAATAAAATAAACAATTTATTTTTATAAGTATAGGTTAAGTCAGATAAAATTTCAGATGTATCAGCACTTGTGTATTAACTAAATATTTTGGGTTAACTTTCAGTACATTTGCATGCCAATTGCAAATTTAAAATTTAACTAAATGTCACAGGCAAAAATAGTAAATAGATCAAACTTATATCTTAATTAATTATTTGGCAATTAATCACTTGGTGTAATAAACATTAAATTTTTGTTGCTTTTTTGAAGGGAAAGAGGAAGATTAATTAATAAGTTACTTGAAATTAATACACAAGTATCAAAATATAATAAATTAAATTGATTCTTTGGATTTAAATATGTATTAAATTAAACATTTAGCAGAATACAAAGTATATTAAATAAAATACCTTTACTTGAAGTATAGTGTATGAATCTTAAACGGTTACAGAAGCATCAAATTAGAATAATAAAATATTTTAGGGCACAAGGAAATATGTGACTAAAAAAGTATGCAAAATTAAAAAAGGAAGAGGAAAAAACACCTTATAAAAGTGATTATATTTTACTAACAAATATTTTTACCATATATACTTTGATTAAACTTACACTGTGAAATTTTACCCAATTCATAAATACATTTTTATTTAAGTGAGATTATTTCTCTAAATAATAAAGTCAGTATTTTTTATTTCTACATTTATTTAAAAACTTGAGTTTATTTACACTGTACATTGGTTACTTTACAGAATACCGAAAATTGGCCAACACTGCAGGAAATGATCAAACTTTTTAATATTATAATGTTTAATTATTTTATATTATTAACAATTAAATAGGAAATAGATTTCCTATAGAAAATGCCAAATGTCAAACAGCAAAATATGAAATATATCTCTAATGCAAGAAAAAGAGCCTGTTTCAAGAAATACAGAGAGAATTATAATCAATGGTGGATTAAACCAACATGAAAATAACAAGCTTAAAAAAAATGTGTCCACTACCTATTGTGTGTGTTTAAAAGAAACCAATAATGTATCTCCTAAGTGCTTTCAAATTAATTTTTTTTTACTTTCTATATCCTGCTAATAAAGAATATATTTTATTCTTTATTTTCTATACCCTGCTAATGAAGAATAATATTATATTTTGTGGTACTTTGTTTTAAAATTATTAGTGGTACTTTTCTGTCAGCCGGCTGGCAGTGAAAAATCGCCAAAGAAACTTGATGTAAGTCTACATTATTTGGCAATTTTTTTTCTCTAAATAATTTTAAGAAATTTTGCAGAATTCTATAATATTTGGCGATTCTTCATTGCTGCTCGGCTAATGGAAAAGTACCCTATTAGCCTTATTGTAACTTTTCTTTTCATACTCTACCTAACTTAAATAGTATTTGCCATTTTATATAAGGACAAGTTATTATATATAATGTCTAAAGAAACTATATGATAATTCTCATATTTTGTACATTGTCAGTAACACAGGTATATATATATTTTTTATTTCTCGGAATAAAATATTTTTAAGATAACAGAAATTTATTTACATACAAAAAGAAAATCCTTTTATTCACTTTGAAAGTTAATTCTTTAGACACAGTTGTTATGCAGAAAAAATTGAACATTATTGGGTTGAAATATTCATTATTCTTACGACTGAATTATTAAAAAATAACTTTTTTATTAATAATATTTGTTCTTAACAACTCTGATACACACACTACTACGATACAATTTATTACTATTCCTTTCTTTATAGAATTGAGAAAAGAGTTACTGTGTTAGTTAAAATGAGTTTTAAAATTCTGCTGTCAATAGTTTAATGTACATGTGTATTAAATATATTTTTTAGGTTGGGGGGGGGGGAAGGGAAGGAGAGGAGGAATACGAGAAAGTGATGATATGAAAAATTAACATGTTTAAGTGACTATTTAAAAAAACATTTTCTTATGAGCATAAAGAAAAATCAGTTTTTAGTAATTATTAAGATTTCTTAGTGAGGATTATAACCAGAAAGCAATACAATCTACCCAGGTAGGTGGGGGAAAAAAAGTGAATATGAAATACATTCAAGGGTTATTTAGCTTCATTCAATCTTGAGAAGGGAATTTTTTTCAAGATTTAACTGATATAACACCTTTTGTGATGACTAAGAGTGTATTTTGATGTATAGGGAAAAAACCCATTTTAGTATGGGGAAAAAAACACCATATAATTCAAATGCTGAAGTGAACACTACAACAGCCTAGTGGCAAGGTCTTGCTTTAAGGGTGGAGGATTCAAAATTTGATACCCAATGCCACTGAAGAATTGCTATGCAAGAGGATATGGTGCATACTAAATGTCCTGGTGATGTGTAGAAGTTTGGAGAGAGGAAGGATATTATCTCAGATTTTGTCCTTGTCACCCGACAGTAGCTCAAAATAGTTCTAATATTGCTTAAAAAACGAATATTAATATGACTTAATTAAAACTGCTGAAGTGTGAATTCAAATGATTCGAAAGTAATTGAATTTAATATAAATAATACCTGTAAATATGATGCATAAAAAAAATCATTAAAAGTGTGCATTAAGTTTATGCAATATATATATCTATATATAATCTATCAGAATAGTAGGTACCATTTTGTTAGCCAAGCGGCAGCGAAAAATTGCCAAATACTATAAAATTCTGCCAAATTTTCTGTAGTGATTTTGAAGCAAAAAATCGCAAAATAATGTGGAATTGCGCCAAATTTCTCAGGTGATTTTTCAGAAAGTACTGAACGGAAAAGTACTGAATAATAGGTATTTTTGTGTTAGTTTAGAAACATTTCCTAACAATAATAAATGATGCAATAAAATGTCAGTTTCCTTTGGCAGGACCACCAAAAGATTTGTAAGTGTGCCAATTTCTAGCAACCTACTCTACAAATCATGGGTTTCTCAGCATTTGGTAGCTATACTTACAGTTGAACTTGGCACTCAGTTTGATCGCTGCCATACTAACCTTAACACGGCCCATTTGACATATACTTTGGAAACTGTCCAACTAAAGAGCTAATAACTTTTGATTTATAAAATTACTATCTTCTAAAGTGGAGAAATTTTTGGTGAATCAAGAAAGATTTAAACATGAAAAATGACCACTTTAAAGCATATTTTAATCTGGTTAAGAAAGTGATCAAATTTCTATTATCAAAAAGTATCATGGACAAAACAGCATAAATAATCTAAAAGATTTAACACATCAGATTAAAAAAAGTTTTAAAATAATTTAAGACAATTAAAAGCTTTCTATACTCTTTCACAAGAAAAAAATGTCACCAGCATAATAAAAGTAAAATATTTTAAATTATATATATAAAACTTGCTTGATGTAGTAGGTTTTCCCATCTTTGTCCATAGCAGCTTCCCATCCATAGGGAAGACCAGTACCCCCAGAGTCCCAAGATTCCACAGGCGGGAGCCATGAGGATATCTTTGTCTCATGACTGAAAAAGAAATACATACTATCATTAACATTTAGAACCTAAAATGAAAAAATTCATTTTTGTAAAATAATCTATAAAAAGTGTTATTATTAAATAACTAAAATTATTTTAATGGTTAAAAAAAAGAAGTATTACCATGAAGTTGTTTTCAAATTATATTGCTTTAACTAGCATTAATTTCAGAAATTTTGAGTCTCAACAGATTAAAAGTCAATTACTTACAGATTTACAGATGTGATGCAAGATGATTAGTGAAACATACATTCAGTCGTATATTTCACTTTTTATAATTGAAAATTAATAAGATACAATTATCTTTTCATTGAAATGAAACAATATAGAATAAAGATACAAGATTTCTATGAAAATTAGGTACATTTCCGTTAGCCGGACACAAGCAAAAATCACCAGATGATGCACAATTTTTCCAAATTTCTTACAGCGATTTTAAAGCAAAAAATCGTCAAATACGGTTGAATTCTACCAAATTTCTACTGCAATATTTCGCTTGCTCGCGGCTAACCGAAAATTATTTAAATTCTACTGATACCAATAATAAAATAATAAAAATAATCCAAATACATATGAATAAAAGCCTAGTTTTGGTGATTAATAATACACTTTGCATTTCTTTAATGTGTTAATGAATAAAAAATATATTATTAAACTACTCTACTTACACGTATTCTATTTTTCTTATTCAAAAATTCCATTATATATTGATATTCCACTTTCTACATTCATTAATTACTCTATTAGTAATAAAACATTACACCATAAATAAGGATAAAAATAAATTTTTTGGAATAAATAAAAGCGAGCATCGTTACACAATTTTTTAAATAAAATTAGAGGGAGGACAATTAAAAGAAAATTATACTACTTACATGAAATAATATCAGCAAAATATTTAAAAACGGTCAAATGTTTTAGAACGTTACTATTAAATGAATGCATATCAACCATAAATCTTTTGCAAATACTATCAAAAGGCACAGTTATTGTTAAAGAAAACTATATTTCCCGCCAGCAACTTTGAAGAATGTTCAATCGAACCAAATTTAGAATATTGAGTTATCGTGTGTCAGGTGTGGAGATTATTTAATATATATAAACGTTCTAAACTATGTTTTATTAACATAAAACTATGCATTTGTTTTTCAAGAAGCTGTGCTTTAAGTAAACTTTTAATATATTTTAAATAAAAGAACATTTATTGGCTTTTAATCGTTACTATGGTAAACAAAAACTGTTTCGCTATGGTTACGGTTAACTAAATATAATGACAGTAACAAACGAATAAAACTCTACAGACCTATTTCAGATTATTTCTGCATAAATTCTTTATTAGATTTATTTTAATTCTTTCAAAAATAAGTATCCAACAAAAACATTAAAGGTGCCCAGATCATACACTGGAGATTCTTGTTATTAATAGCGAATGTAATTTAAAACACAATAACGAATCACGAACAGATTTTATTTAATATTATGATGATTAAACTAATATATCAATCAACGAGCTTTATCATTAAAATTTTAATTGTAATTTAATTTTTTTCGAATAAAGTTGCAACATTTTTGATATTTCTTAATTCTGACTGTCTAGCGTCAGGATTAAATTTTTGCAGCTAAAATCCCAACTTTTCCATTTTAATAATAGTAAGTAAATAACCGAAAAAAATTGCTCAAGCATACCATTAATTTGAGATTTTTGAAATTAAATCTCAATCATAACAGTGTTTTATTTTATAATTCGATGATATCAAATACATTGAAAATTGAAACGAATTCCCCCAATGAAAGAAAATTTCGTGGCGCCATCTGGTATAATTTTATACATTTAGATCGTCTCACTAAAAGCATCTTCTCTATCTTTATACAATTTCATAAACATGTGCATGAAAATATTTATGCTCATTTTTAAAATATAAATTATATTTAATAATATAAAAACGACTTAATGTCCCGTAAATCTATTGCATACACTATGTAAAAGTTATAGTTTTAAAATGCAATGTCTTGTTTAAATAAAAATTGTATACATAATCTTCTGACTGAAATTGTATTTTTTGTCAAATTTTGGTTTCAATTGGAAGGGAGAAAAAGCGTCCAAATACATATTCAGTTTTTTGAAACTTACGTATGAAATGACATGCCAGAGATTAACAATCGCATACTTGATTAACGTAGTACATTCAGACTAAAAATCTAAATTTCGTAATTATTTATCTCCAATAAAATGCAATAAACACACAAATACCGATTTCCTTTATACAAGGAATATTTAAAAAAATTAAGTCAATTCCTAATAAAGGTCAACAAAGAACCTTTTTATTTAGTTGCTTTTTATTAAATAATTACAATTAATATAAAGAATTTATCAAAAATTATTTCCACAAAAATTGAGCTCACATTCTTCATCTTTACGCGAAAAATACTGAAATTGTCGCATTTTAACGATTGAGCTACTGCCTGTTGATTTTAATCATCATTACAAATTGTTAAAACTCTATTTAGCGTATTGAAAATAAATTCAATTTAATCAATGGATTAATATTTGAAAAAGCTAGATAACTTAGGCAAAATGTGAACTAATTGTAAGAATTGAATGAATAATTAATGAATTGATATTTCAAAATGCTGTAGTAACTTCAAATGTGATCCCTTACAAGGTTTAAAAAATGTATTTGAACTTGATTGGATGATTAAAAACCTTTTTATTAACGATTAAAAATTTGAACAAGATATATATAGGGAGAGAGAGAACTAATGGTAGAAATAGAAAGATTTGAAGAACACAATACTCACGTGTAGGATTTTGAATTTAAAAACCTGATCATTCATAGTTTTCACGGCCTTGCCCTTGGATCATAATTTAGTAAGACCACCGTAATTAAAGATTAGGTGAGAATGTTTTAAAAAGATTACTTCTGCTTGTTTAGGTTTGATACTGTTTATCACTATGAACCTGAACTGTCTGAAAGAAAGTTTCATAATTGTTCGTAGTAACAAACGAATGGCACTGTTCGTAGGACGATAAATAAAAATCCTCATTCTCAGAAAATAAGGATACAAACGATGTTAAAATTCATTGTCAATCAAGATGAAATGACGATTAATTCAATGCATGTATTATCATTATATGAAAAAACTGCAATGGCAAAATGGAAATAAAGGAAATAATTAAAATTTATGCTACAAAATTCTTCAAATTAATAAAATGAAATTCATAATTTTCACTAAAGAACAAATTCTGCTGCTCATCAAATCCTATCCAGACATCACTTCTTCTACCAGGGGGCTTGTTGTAAAAACGCATCTTAAGAACAATCAAATTACTAAAAATAAATGTTTCTCAAAATAATCACAAATACTGGATTACATGAACAACGCGATTCTTCATAAATATTTTTAAAAAAACAATAAATCATCAAAATTATAGTAAATATGTATGCAAAATATTGAGTGTGCATATAAATTATACGTAAAATATTAAAATCTATCAAAATATAGAACTTTATTATTTTTTTAATTTCAAATATTTTATGCATGCTTTGTAAAAAAGAAAATAAAAATACAGCAGAATCCTCACAGATCGAACTTCCCTATATTGAAAAATCTCTTTATACCTGTATTTTTTTAAGAATCTGAAACTTTCAAAAGCAAATACATATCCTATATCACGAATAAAATGTATAATTATTGATGAAATATCTTCATATAAAAAGAATACATATAGCTTTTAGCTCTGGTCATTTGGGAAATTGACGTAAGAATCATGTGACATTAAACGTGTCTATTTTGAGAAATTGGAATATAAATATAAATTGTAACTTGAGAAATCTGGCTGCATTTGGAATGTTTATAATTTACGTTTATTCATTGCAGTTTAAAGCGACCATTGATAATCTACATAAGAAGGAACATAAATACAAAAAAAAAGGAACTATTTAACAGATTCTAATTGCAAAAGAAATTCTTTGAATTCCAGGAATTGTTTATGAAAAAAAGCAATAAACACTAACTTCGCATTCGCTTTCGAGTCATATGTTATTCTTAATTTTAATTCTACGAATCTTATTTATATGAATATAAAAAGTAGAATGAAAAATAAGACTTTGTAAAAGAAAAATTAATAAATTTCGATACATTTTGTATCATATATATATAT
>JAOUZG010048550.1:1747926-1766481 GCA_026289955.1 Argiope argentata | reverse complement strand
ATATATATTAGAACTTGTTATTTATACCTTTTCAAAATATAAATTTTAAAGCTTTTAAATCTTTTTAAGTTCGAAAGTATTTTTTAAAATTACTTCGGAATAGCTGTGATAAATTGGCAATATATGTTTAGGTTTATTTTGATGTTTTAATTTTGGATTTTTAAGGAATTTTCATAGAAATTGAACTGAATCTTAAAACGCATCTATCTTAGCACAATAGAAAAGATTAATTACTCGAATTATTAACATTACAGTTAATTAGGCGTTACAATTAATTCTCTAATTAGCAGTAACACCTAATTAGAGAATTATTAACGCTGTTATTAATTCTTGAAATATTTATAATTCAATACAGAAAAAAAAATATCTCTCAAAATTGCAACTTCGAATTGCCATTTTTTATTGCTATATATGACGCAGAATTCTAAACCAAAACTTATCGACTATGTTGCCATCACAGAAACAGAAACTTTACACAACATAGATAATAATCAAAAATATACACACTCAAAATTCAAAACATGATAAAATAAGGAAAATATAAATATCTTAAATATAATTATTGATAATTTCGAGTTCCATTTAAAAAACTGGAGAAATTTTTTTCAGTTCGTTACATCAAAGTAATTAGGTCATAATATTAGTCAAACGCATTGTAAATACTTTTCAATTACCAACTATTTGTAAAAACGTTCTTATGTTAAAATATCTTATCTTTCAGTAATCTAATATTCTATTACTCCGTACTCAACTCATTTTATTACGATCGCAAATATAGGACCCCCAATCATATCCTTATTATTCATAACCATAATCCTCGCTATCGAAGACAACACACCGAAATAAAATCAATCAGCACGTCGATGACTGTTTATGATGCGAATGCACGTAGTTTCAGACAGACTGTCGCTGAAGCTGTGTTACGTTATGCATTCTGATGACGTAATCCGGAAGAGATACGAGTTGAGAATATTTCCATTATTTTAAGCGATCGTTTGCTTCTGAAGTAGAAATAACTTCGACTGATAGCAAGTTCGCAATTTTAGCTATCTGAAAGCAAACGATTTTTAAGAAGAAACATGGATATTATTTAAATAATAAATAGAATTAAATTTAAATAAATAGGATAAGTTTTATTAGAATAAATAATAATTTTTTAATGGATTCTTATTCTGATTTTTTAGATTTCCCTTTTTGAATTTTAAATACGGTTACGAAATCATAAGAAAAAAATTATTAAATTTTATTTATAACGCAATAATCGTTCTTTTTTTTAATGGAATTTTTCAGATTGGGATTTAAATTACTGACATCGAAAAATAAATATATTTTGGCAAACAAAAACTAATGATCAATATAATTAATTATATATTAGACTTTAAGACTGTTATAATATGAGAAAGAATCAGGAAGACGATATTCCCGAGTTAAAAGATCAAAAGGAAAAAAAAGCTTTCAAAGTAATCTATGAAAACAAACAGTTTTCTGTTGCTTTAACGGAAGAAGTGCGCACTATTTAGCAGATTTAGCATGGCCACACCAGTTGAAAAGATGTTTCCCAGACACAGACATATGTCTACAAGCGTATCCAAAAAAAGAGTGTTAAACGGGACAGGAAACCACACAAAACAAGCATTTCTTACAGACAGGGTTCTTTCATTAGGATTCACTAAATGAAGACTTTAACTGAAACTTCACAACCGAATGGCCTAATATAAAGTATGCGGTGTCTCCATTAAAAAAAAAAAAAAATCGAAAAAAAAGTTCATGACTCCTATAGCTGTACGTTTTTTATTTAAAAAATATATTTGGAATATTTTTAACGAAGCCTTGGGGGAACGTTTTAAATTTAAATAAATTCCATTATTTATTATGTATGTTATATCATAATAATATTATGGCTATTCATAAAAATAAGCGAAGTAAAAACGTTTCACAAATCGTAGTCGAATAGAAATCATGTATTTCAAACTGGTCAAAGATTACTCGATAGATTCAGCAAAAAGGTGACATTTTTGATAAAAGAGTTAATATTTCGTAATTGTCGTTCTCGTGTTCCGCTTTACAACGGAAGGAGAGATGCAGTAGCTCATGAGGTTAAGTCATATACGGACTCTTCGATCCGCTACGAAGGCATACGGAATAATCATAAAACTGAATGACCGGACCGCCGCAACAGCAACATTGGCGGAAACTGGGGTTGAAACCTAACGGGCATCACCAACCACGGCACAGCCCTCCCAGTAGGAAGTACATCCCGTCATAGATGGCAGGAATCCAACCCCCCTCCACCTATTAGTGTACCCACCATGCAGGAAGTAATTTATCCCCAATTACAAGATGCCCCTTTGGGAATAGTTTCTCAGAGTATGGACCCCTTAGCCCCGAGGACAGAAGTCTGGCTTCTAGCTCACATACGCCACAAATCCCTTTTACGGGGCTGACTTCATTCATACATTTCATTTATTCATCCACAGATCGTAATTTAGCTTTGAAACATAGAACGATCCCCAGCGATATTACTCTCGACATGGAGGATTTCGTGACCCTGGCAGATTTAACAAGCGCCAGCCACCACACACACGGAGAATCTTCGGCTGGCGGGTTCGAATTCGCAGCCCAAGTGAAGTGAATCCAACAACTTACTAGCTAGACTATCCTGGCCCTAATGTAAGCTAATACTATAACAAAACGTTCTCTAGGATATCTTTATCAGAAAGTATGTAAAAAAAATTGGGGAGAGGTTACTCTCATAGGTATATTGAATGATTACAGATGAAATCCTTATCAAAATCCAGAATCAGACGAATGAAATGCAATATTATTATATCTAATCAGTGTTTTAAACCCTTTGAACTCGGAAAAGTAATTCGATGCATAATTATTCAATATACAAGGGCTTGTTTATTGCTTCAAATTTGTGTGTGTTTGAAATTGAATTTCCCCATCTTTTTACCATTCTGTAGGTATTTTCAATAACCAAAATTGAAAAATAAATAAAAATGTCAAAATAATGCACCAGCTTGGATGGTGCCCATGAGGCATTATCGAGTGCATAGGGTTAAATTATCATGATCTTATGCAAGCAGACAAAAATAAATCTTAAAAAATGTTTTTCTCAGAGTTGGGGGAAGAACTAAAACGTAGAGATTCAACAAAATTTCAAGATCAAATTTCTTATGCGCATTTCATGTAATAGAAAATAAAAAAAATAATGAGAAAATAATTGGCTTATATTAACAACAAGAATGAACGAGCTATTAACTTTTGGGAACCTTCCAAAAATGTGATGGCGCGAGTTACTTTTCCTTCAGAATAAGTAAAAAGCATCATAATTTTCCAAAGCTCAGAACAAGTTAAAAAAAATCTTAATTACAAAATATTTATCTTCCATTACAAAATATTCAAAACTTTTCCAAATATTTTTAAAATATTAAAATCCAGCGGAAGTAAGGCTATTTAAAGACAGCCTGAACATGCCTTCAAACCTTTGAATTAATCAAAACCCGCCAACTCAGCTTTGAAAGTTTTATACCCCTATGGTGTCATCAAATGGTAAAGTTTAAGAGCTTTTTGGTGTACCTTGTTTCAGCTTTTGTTGCCTATTAACCTCAGTCTCCACTCATTTTTCTTATTTTTAAGACTGGGACTACTTTTAGCATCTGTCGATTATGATTTGCTGACATGAGAAAAAAAGAAAAAAATCTTTTCTATGTATTCTTTGGCTGAGCGCCAAGATCTCAACGCCTAGCGAGTTACGATATTTTTTGCACCGTTGAAAACAGCTGGTGTTTTAATGCTCGTAAATGGATTCCCTTTCGCGAACTGTGTTTGGTATTGTTTATGAAAAAGATGTAAAATGACGTCCTATTTAAATAAATGAATTTAAACAAAAGGGGAAAGTGTAAAAACATAACACTAATGTATTTGAAAAAAAAAGTTGTTGAATAGGATATTTTTTTTGTAGGTTTCAAAACAGTTGCTAAATTTGTCACAAATTTTTTATACACTCGATGTTTTCGGGATAATTAAATTGAAAAGATGACAGTTTGAAAAAAAAAACAAAAACATTAGTCTTATTTTTCACGAATGAAGGCGACAAATATTTTAATTCCGATGAGATTTTCTCAATACAATTTCTTTTCTCTTTCTCAAATCTATTGTGCTTAGCAGCATAGTATTATTGCTTATTTCTTGCATTTTATATTAATATCAGGGATGCACAACCTTTTCAGGATGAGAGGCCAAAATATGAAAAAGGATCATGACGAGGGCCAAAACAGCACATGAATGTTAAAACATTAATAACGTGAAAACACTGTTTTTTTAAGGCAATACGCATGAATTACAATTATGACTTTACTTATTTTACTCATGCACACATTATGCAATAAATAAATAAATAAAACACAAACATTATAGCTATGATTAAAACACTTTACTTTAAAAAAAGATCCCTGCCAAAAAGGGGACAAATTTGAAATAGAATAACAAAGGAAAACTTTACGGTAATTATACAGAGAACACAATTTAAATTTTGAGAAAAAAATTAGTCATCAAAATTAGTAAAAATGAATGAGATGGCTGGGACTGAATGTTTGAAGTTATTGATTCTATGTTGAGATAAAGATTTGTTGTGGCAATACGTAGAAGAGAAGAAAGGTTCTCATCACATTCTTATTTTCGATTTGTTTAAATTCATTAATGAGAAAGTTTACACACAAATATAAATACTGCCAAAGAAAGTTTCACATGCAGCTGCATTTTGCTTTAAGCAAGAAAAGTCCTCGGGTTAATCTTTATAAAATTCTAATATCAGTTTTTATTTGAATTCATTTTTGAAAAAATCAGAATTCTGTAATTCAATTAAGGCTTAACTGGATACTCTCATCATCTAATAAAATTTTTTGATCAATTATTTATATCAATTGTAATTACTTGATAAAAAGTAACTAATATAAATTTTTTCTTTGTTGACCTATGTAGGAATTGGCTTAAATTTTCTTTTTTACGGTCTTGTTTATAAATATGTGTATATGTAAGGAATAACAAGCAAGTATTAAATTTAATTTTTGCTATCGAAATTCGTGAATATATAAATCAGGCTACTAAAACTATGAAAAATTATTTAAAAAATTATTCTAAATATTATTTAAAAAATTATTAAAGTTTGAAAAAAACTATTCGAAAATAAATTGGTATAGCCGAATATCTCATTTTTTGTTTAGATTTTAAAGGGCGTAAATATCTGGTTTTGGTGCAGTAATATATTCCATAGTTATTCAAGGGAAAGTTTCAAAACTGAAATTATATTTTAATTAAAAATGGCGTTTACATTAAAAAAATTTATTGTGTAATTAAAAAAAAAAGAAATTAAACGTGCTTTAAATCGGGGAACTTTAGAAATAGCCAGAAAAATATTTTGCACGATTTTTGTAACCCATATGTTACAAATATTATCCGAGCCCATAAATATTATTAGAAAACACAGTTTCAAGATTTCATTGAATATGTTATGTATACATCAAAATCTTTTAAAATTAAAATTAGAAATAAAATGTTATTTTAGAATTGTAACTATATATCTATTCAAATCCGAAAATTTAAAAACATAATAACTAGACAATTGGAATTTGGTTTATGATCATTCTACTAACAATATACAATGTTTTCGATAAAATGTGCCTGTAAAAAAAGTTTGTCTGTCTGTAGGTCCTTGCGATAATCACCGATTCACACCACTGGTGAAATGACGGTAATTTTAACATATATCCAATTTTGGGCCAAATTAATCAAAAAGAATTGTCCGTTCGTCAGTCATATCAAATTTGGCTGAATACGATATCCCAATAACTTAGAAATAGGAATTTTAGAATGGCTTATTTATCCATACAGGCAAATGCATATCAAAATTTAAATGTAATCTGTCAGTAGATAAATTATTATCGTGTCAGAACATGATGTTGTTTTGGAAATGAGGTTTGTGGTATAAACAAAAATCCTTAGGCGAAAATATGAAATTTTATAATCTGCATGATCATCTCAAAAAATCCGCTTTTAATAATGCGTTGCCATCGTATTTATAAAAGCTCTGATTTAAAAAGTAAGTTAATGACTACAGTAAATGAAACCTAGAAAAATGTCATTTTGAGCACGTGATTACATGAAATGAAATAAATTGGAAATGGGATATTTTTTTAACCAATCAATGAGAGACAAAGTTTTTTTGGATTGTTGGCAATACCAAAGTGACTCATTCAATGAAACGATTAAAATGAATAAAAATATAATTGAACTCGCACGAGCACGTGGTGCTTGGCCGTTCAAGAAATTATGTTCTGACATGACACATCGAAATATGCATAGCAGATTTCATCTTAATTTTATTCTTTCTGTTTTTCCCGTTTATGTATAAATATGATAATTCAAACTACAAGTAGCTAAATAAATGAAATTTGGCATGTGGTTTTAAATATTCATTGTAGATTCTACTAAATTCTAGACTCAAATAATAAGCATTTCATTTTTTCACTATAAAGCTATCACTGTCTTAAGTACTAAATAAGAAAGTCAAAGGAAAAACTGCCTTTCTATTTTGTGAATGGTTGCGTTCTGAAAATTCCTTTATTTGTTCTTGAGGAACACAGAATTCGTTTTAAATCTTTTTCTCGTCTGAAAACCAAAAAAAAAAGTATTAACAGAATCCTTCTAATACTTAGCAAACTACAAAAGCACCGACTGTGACAAAAATTATTTCTTTGTTTTTATTCCCACTACAGAGTTGATGAGGCTTGCAAGAGTAATAACAATAAAAAAAAATGTCGAGATCTTTTGAAGTGAGATAGATGACAAGAGGGTTAATTCTTCCTTTAATTTTCCTCATTCACTTCCGACAATGATTTATTTTTTTCTTTCCTCTTTTTCTTCCCTAAAAATTTGTAAGAATTATTTGTTCCGTGAAAGAAAGGAAAACGTTTTGGAATACAAAAGCCTGTTGTTTTGTTGGTTGTAACAAAAGGTGAAAAAAAAAAAACATCACTCGCTCTCATTCAGGGAAAAAAAATCCAACAATTTTCTTCTTTTTTTCTTTTTATTTTAGTGAAGAATACTTTCAAATAGGCATGTCAAAAAGAAGAAGAATGGGCAAGAGAGGCTGCGTTTAAAATCCAAAAAAGCAAAACGAATCATTACACGCACGAGTAGTAACTGTTAGCAAAAGTTGGTAAGAAATTGGAGATTAGCTAATGAAATGTATAACCACCTAAAGCAAGTCACTCTAAGGTTCAATTAACATGAGAGGGACTTTTTCTTATGTTCCAAATTTTAAACGATGTTGTTTTTTTTCTCTCTCTCTCTTGTTTGTTCTTTGATTTTTTCTCTTTGTCTTGTTTGTTTCATTCACTTCTGCAATTTAAGTTCATCTTTTTTTCTGCGATATTGCAATTCGACTGATCTTTCTATATTTAACTTTGTAAAAGATTATTTGGTCGTTTTTTGTAGATGTAATTAACTTGAATTGTATTGAAATTATCATTTTTGAAGCCAAGATAGATTTACTTATGTTTAATTACTTGAGTCATTTTTATGTCTGTAGTTATATTAAATTAGCATTAAAAATTTAAAAATCACCATTTATTGATATGTTAGAAAATGATGTAGTTTTTGGGATGAGATTTTTGGCGTCAACAAAAATCCGTAAGTGAAAGATAAAAATTTTATTATCTGCACGAGCATCGCAAAAAAAATTGTCTTTTAATAACATGTTGCCATTGCTTTTACAAAACACCTGAGTTAAAAAAAATAAGTGAATGACTACAGCAAATAAAACCTAGAAAATTGTCATTTTGAGCACGCGATTATATGAAAGGAAATAAATAGGAAGTGGATATTGTTTTTTAAACAATAAATGCGAAACAAAGTTTATTTGATCGTTTGTAATACTAAAGTGGCTAATTCAATGAAACAATTAAACTATAATTTAACTTGCACGAGCACGTGGTGCTTCAATGAAGATTTAATGGATGAGGTTTTTGACGTCAACAAAAATGCGTGGGGAAAGAATTGCAATTTTAAATTTCAACTTTCTCAAAAATAGGTCTTAGAAACTCAAAAATATTGATAAAGGGTTGCAATTTCGAAATAACGCCACTTAATTTGCCACTTTTCGTTAAGATAATTTTTTCAGGCTTTTTTTACTTTATAAAAGCTTTTATCAAACTTGAAAAAATATCTTTTTAAAAAAATAGTTTAAATTCTTTGATTAATGCTTATGTTTACAAAATCGGCTTTTTTTAGATACTTTCTTCAAACATTATTAAAAATCTTTTTCAAAGTAGATTAGATTATTTAATCAAGTAAAACGTTTTCAATGATTGACCGTTCAAGAAATTTTGTTCTGACATGATACACTGAAATACGCATAACAGATTTCATTTTAATCTTTTTTATTGTTGTTGTTGTCACTCACATACGGTATAAAAAATAACAAAAATTATCGAAATAAGGAAATAAACATCAAAATACAAACAAAAAGATAAATACCTTACTGCCCAAAATTTTTTTTTTATCACCGTATCTAATAAAAGAAAATCACATAGCAAAAATTGCTTTCCTTATGTGATTCTCTCATGTTTGGATACATTGCTAAAATGCTTGACAAAATATTTATATTACGAAGCAGACGATAATTTTTTATTTCTTTCAGCTAACCAAATGCGTTACCGAATATTTATTCAAATAAAAATAGATGATATAATCATTTTCGTAACAAAAATGAAAGATAGACTTATCTGAAATATGTAGAAATTGCGTTTCAATTATTTCATGAGATGAGAGTGAGAAATGCAATTACAGCGTGGCATAAATGTCATCTTGTTTCAGTGAAAAAGAATTTGAATTTATATGCAAATGTTACAATAAATACTGATATTAAATATTCCGCAGTTACACAGGCATAAAATAAATAGAAAAATCGTCTGCTGTTAGAAAGTCAACAAATGCACTAGTTTCATGTATTTATTTTTAAAAAAGTAATATAAAAAATTATATTTCATTTCCTTCTTAGGACAACAAAGAAAAAAATAATTTAGTTCCTTTATTATATAATTACAATTAATATAAATAATTTATTAAAAAATTATACCAGGACAAAACAAAAGCAAGTTCATATCCGCTTAAAATAAATCAGAATTGGCGTTGAATTTTTTGAATTCTAATTGAGGCAACGCAAATATGTGAATTTTTAAAGCCAGTTGGGGTAATGCAATACAGATTAGAAAATTTTAGTTTTCTGTATTCTGTATTATTTTAATTCGAAAGTATCCAAAAAACGATGAATGAACAATGTTTAATTTTAAATGCGTCAAACATTTAAAAAAATAAACAGAATTGCTTGAAATAATAGGCCGAAAACATGTTAAGCCTAACCTCATTAGCGTGGGGGAGGGGAAATAAATTGAATTCGCTTCTTATTTGGCAGTGGGAAAATGGATATTTTTGGATTGAAAGTTAGTTTTTAATTAATTAAATTTAATTAAGGAATTAATATTTGAAAAAACAGTGTTAACGTCGAGTGTCATCCACTACAAGTTTTAAAAATTTATTTCTTGAACTTGAGTGGATGAATAAAAAATATTTTACTAACAATTAAAAATTTGAATAAGAAATATATATATATATATATATATATATATATATATATATATATATATAGAGAGAGAGAGAGAGAGAGAGAGAGAGAGAGAGAGAGAGAGAGAGAAAGTGTGAGCTAATAGTAGGAATTGAAAAAACATTTAATAATGTTAAAGAAAAGCAAATAACAGCAATAATTATAAATTTTAAAAATATTAAATTATTTAATTGCGCATATAAATATGTTTATTTCTTTTTGGCATTTGATAAGAAAATAGAAGCTTGATTTCTTTTTTCAACATTTTCTTTTTTAAGCAAAAAAATAAAAAATCCTTTATAAAAAGGATAACAGACATTTATCTAATATATATATTAATCGGTGCAAATCAAGATAATATACATTTTGTATCGAGACAATGTATATACTCGAAATACCTAAATTACAATTCATTTGAGCATTTAATCAAGCTACTATATATCTTCCATTCTAAAGATTTGGTTATGCAAGCCCCAAATGTTTTTTCTCATGATTAACACTCTAAATAATGAAATAGAACACCACCCTTGTGCAATCCTGTCACTGCCTGCGGTATTATTTCTCGAGGGAATGACACTCCTCCCCCTACGAAAGGTAGTTAGCAATTCATTACTCATTTCTAATGAGCTTTAACATGAATAATTAAACGGATTCGATTTGATAAATTTCCCAATGGTCATGTGACTGTAATGCGTCGAATAAATGCTGACTTCTATACAAAGTAGTTAACTATATTTTTCCAAAATACTGACTTAAATATTTTAGTCGAAAGAAGTAACAGAAGTATATTGATCATCAATTTTAAAATAAAAGATTAGTTTAATTTCCTCGTTTATTTAAATAATATGATAAGATTTTTCTTTTAAATTCGAAGAATGAAAATTCAGTATATATTGAGGCTGACGATGATGTGTCCGTTTTACAACGGAAAGAGGAGTGCAGTAGCTTTTGAGGGTATGGACCTCTAAACACCAGAAGGCAGAGGTCTGACTTCAAGCTCATATGGAGACGACACAGACTTATCTCATTCGCTTGCACAGCCCCTTTTTACAGGGGAGGAGGGACATTCACACAACTCACAGATAGAACATAGAAGAACAACCATGCCCTGACCAGGACTCAAACCCGGGGAGCCCACATCACGAGAAAAAGTCACAAATCCCTACGAAATTATATTAAAGCTTCAAATTAGCCACTGAATGTTACATATTTGCTTTGGATTTTGAGAGATTTTGTCTGATATTTGTGATATTTGATAAACCCATAATTTTATTGTTCAGTTAACAATAAATACATCATGTTGTAAGGAATAAGAAATATGATTTTAATTTTAAATTAAATGTTTCATACATGAAATACTTAATACGAAAAGTTATAATTATCGCCTTTATAAAAAATGAAATGTGCTAAATAGGTATTTTTTCGTCAGCCGGGCGCAAGTGAAAACTCACCAAAGAAATTTGGCGGAATTCTACATTACTTGACGTTTTTTCGCTTGCGCCCGGCTAACAGAAAAGTACCGATAAATAATAAAAATATGCTTAAAAAAAACTAATACATTCTTCGTCACACAGAAAAATCGTCATTTTTGAAAGTTATAGAAAAAAATTCATTATAAAACAATTTAATGAAAAGTTAAACATTTTTACGTCATTTTTCGAAATTAGTAATAAAAACAAAATAGTTTGTATAAATTAATAATTCCGAAACAAAATTATTTTTTAAAAAAATGACCCTAATTTCTTAACTCTAATCATATGCAGAATTGTAATAGAATCATTCTGAATATCAAAATTCTAAATAACTAAATAAAACATGTTCTATTATATGCGAATTCATATTACAAAACAATTCTTGTTATTAATCCAAGTAAAAATAATAAAAAATATCAGAAGAAAATAAATCAAAACATTATTCTATTTTGTTTTCAGCTGAAAAAAATTAAAACAAAAAAAGCCATTTTGAATAATTTATCCCACTGTTCATTCTTTACAAAACAAATTTTTTTATTATCTTCTTTTAAACCACCTAATATAACAATAGATATTAATGTATTTTGAATAAAATATTTATAAATGTGTTTTCTTTTTAACGGTTTTATAAATATTTTCTCGAAGAAGTTTTAAATAATTTCCCCGCCTATGAATTGACTCCAAAATAGAAAAGATAAAGAATTTTAGTTTCCTAAAACAAACAAACAAAAAATGAAACAAAGCGTCATGATTGAGTACGGAGTAAGATTATGAAAAATCGTTTGGATAATGAGAACTCATTTTTACTGGCATATACACTGATAATATTAATAAATTTTTCTTAAAAGAGAATTTTTTTTGCTTATTTTTAGATACACTGATAATAATAATAAAATTTTCTTAAAAGGGTTTTTTTACTTACTTTTAGTTAGTAGAAAGAAATAGACTGCTTTAGTCGCTTATATCATAAGATAGGTTTGTTTTTTCTTTCTTTCTTTCATGTACTAACAAAACTCAAATAAGGTCATAAATATCATTCATAACACACTGCTACTGATAGTAGCAAATTTGGTAGATTACTTTTCATTATTCCTGAGAATAAAATCCCAACAATTAGCTTTTCTAATCTGTTATAGTATTAAATTTCATAAATCAAATCATATGCATTAAAACTTTTCTTTCTTTAATTTTTTCTCCTCTTAATGGTTAAAAACTATTATTCTTTAAAATGTTATTTGTTTATTTATTTTTCATTATCGACACCCTTGACAGATAAATTGCAGACAGACACAGTTTCTATTGGAGTGAATTTATATAAATATCTAGTTGAAGGTGGATATCTATCAATGATAAAATTTAAAAAATTATTTTAAAAAAGTATATGAAGAAATGACAGCAGATAAATATAAAAGAAATTTTCCTTCGAGAATTTTCAAGGTTTTGTATTTTTTTTTTTTTTTTTTTTGTCCAGAATTGAATATGTATTTTATATTTTTTCGAATTGTCGTATTGGCTCAAAAATATTACACGTCTCTAATTGTTTTTAAATTAAACCATAACCAAACTATATTAATCTAGATTGATACATTTTTGGAGTCATCGTATTCACATATGTATAAAAAATAATTGTGAAGTATTTCATGTAGTTAATCAAAGAATAATCATTACATTTTTTTACATATGAAAGTTTTAAACAATTGAAATTTGCCATAGACTGAATTTTCAGTTCGATACTGATATTTTATAGAGATTTCAAGTATGAGAATAGCAGACAAAGTTTAAAAACGGCAGTAAAGAAATTAAAAATTTGGCTGCATTAAGAAAAATCAGTTATCTGCTGGAAAAGTTCTGTTTTTTGAGATTAATAAAAAATATTGCATATTGAAATTTTTTCCAAGGATAACGAACAATTAATACAATATAATATAACAATATGTGACATAACACAAGATAACAATATAATAATATAACATAACAATATGCGAGCATTTGGATGAGATTGTAGTAGCATATCGGTTCAAAAGAATTTCGGTTATGAGCCACAGAGTTCTTTTTTTTAGGACAATGGAAAAATTCCCCATAAAGGAGCAGCATAGAGAAAAATAAAAAGGGAAACTTCATTGGGAAACTATTAACAGCCGCTCTATAATCCAGATTTAGCACCTTCGGAATACTATCTGTTTGGACTCTTCAAAGAATTATTAGGAGGAAAGGAAAAATAGATGGAAAAAATAGAAAAAACTGTTCTCATATGGCTATGATTAGAAATAAAAAAACATTAAAAAAAAGTCAATTCCTACTTAGGTCAACAAAGAAAAATTCTATTTTAGTTACTTTTTATTAAATAACTACAATTAATATAAATAATTTATCAAAAAATCACGTCTGTTCAAAACAAAACCCAGTCCGCATCCGTTGAAAATAAATAAGAACACACTGCACATGGATGAATTTTGAACACCAATTAAGGCAAAGCTGAACGCATGAATTTTCTACGTCAGTTGGGATTAGAAAATTTTAATTTCCTTTATTCTGTTTTTATTTCAATTTCAAAGTACTTTAAAATGAATCCTATAGATCGATTCATTAACATTGTTTAGTTTTAAATGCATCAAACATTAAGAAAATAAACAGAATCGTTTGAAATAAATAATAGATCGAAAACATGTTAAGATTAAACTTATTAACGTGGGAAGAAAAAAACCCGGAAGTCTTACTCATTTGGTGGTAGGGAAGCAAAAAATTTTTGGCGGATAAGTTAGTTTTTAATTAATGAATGAAAGATTAACCAATTTAACGAATAAATATTTGAAAAAAAAAACTGTATAAGCATCAAGTGTCATCCGCTACGAGTTAAAAAAATTATTTGAACTTGAGGGGATGAATAAAAAGTATTTCAATAACGTGTAGCGTCATCCTTATAAGCCAAATAATATCCTTCGAGCTGAAGGGCCCCTTTTGCTTGATTAGTATGTTACTCGGCTACAGGCCCAAACGTCGCAGGTTCATACCGCGACCTTCAATTGCTACAAACGCTTGAAAATTTGAACAATATATATATATATATATATATATATATATATATATATATATATATACCGAGTGAAGGTCGCGATACGAGCCTGCGAAACTAGGGCCAGTAGCCGAGTAACATGACCATAATACAAAAGTCGACATCGGTATCGTAGATGTTATCTGGCTTATGAAGTTAGCACCACATATATATAAGGTGAACTAATAGTAGGAATTGAATGAATAAAATCTCAATTTGTTACAAAAAAGTTGGTTCACGTTAACGTAAAGCATATAGAAAAATGGCATTGGCACCATTTTGATATTCTCAATCGACTACCCTGATTTGCCCTGAGCCGCATGGATAACTCTTATTGGTCAAACATCAAGACAGCTTAATCGTGATTTATTGTTTAATCCTACTAAGGGCCTGATTAAGGCAGGGGCATACTGGGCAGTTGCCCCGGGGCCCCACATAATTGGGGGCACCAAATTGAATATAAGTTTTATTTTACGTTTCCTTCTATAATGAGTTGTTGTTGTTACTAATGGCACTTGCCATGGACAAGCCCCGCTGATACATTAGCAGAATTTAAGCCGGAAATATACGTCTCTTGTTTTACAAGTAGCGCCATCTAGGGCCAAGAGTACGATTTAGCTACACACACGTCACAACCCTTTTTAGGGGGCGGACTACATTCACGCAAATCATTCATTCATCTCAGATCGTAATTTAGACCTGGAACAGGGAACGATCACCCCTGGCCCAGTACCCCCAGTGATATTACTCTCGATATGGGGGACTTTGCGACCAAGAACAGATTTAACGAGCGCCAATCGCCAAACACTCGGGGATTGTTTTGGCCGGTGAGCTTCGAACTCGTAACCTAAGGAGTACGAGTCCAACGCTCTACCAACCAGGCCATCCCGGCCCTTTCTATAATGAGTCTTCTTCATTACTAAAGTAGTGACGCATAAGGGGGCCCCAAAGAAGTTTTTGCTCCGGGACCCAACTAGGCTAAATCGGGCCATGATCCTATCAACTAGCACTGGCCATGGTACAATAACTCATGAAGAAGGCCTATCCCTATCATCAGTAGGAATAACCACCTCATTTTTCTACCCACCAGGGGAGCAAGAAGCAACAACTATACTGGAACTTCTCATATCCGTGTTTATGGTGCCCCTCGGAATTATGCCTATTCCAAACCATACCATTTTGATAATGATGATGTCGTGTCCACTTTTTACCATGGAAAGAGGGGTGCAGTAGCTTCTGAAGATATGGGCCCCTGAGCACCCGAGGGCAGAAGTCTGACTTCTAGCTCATGTGAGTTTGAAACACGTTTGCACAGCCCCTTTTACAGGTATAGTTACTTTCTGTGTAGAACACAGAAAAACAACCATGCCCGAACTGGGACTCGAACCCGGGACTCACAGAACCCGAGAAAGACGCGCTACCTCTGCGCCAGAAAGTCGGCCCCATGCCATTTTGGAAAGCAATATTTTAGATACGATCTTTTAAAAAAAGTTCCATTCATATTTGATTTATCATCACAATGACATTCGTAATGTGAATTCAGACAAAATATTTTGCAGCTCTCCAGAAAATTGTCGAGATTTCTGAATGATAAAAAAGGAAGGAAAGGACAATGACTCTCATTCATATTTATATATCCGCTCCAGTGAAAAATAGATCACAGTTGGTTTTCCAGCCCTTTATACTAAACTTCTATCCCAATTTTCTACACAGCATCGATTATTTCCAGATTGCCATATTACCTGGCAAAGATTCTACGGCATATTTGAAAACGAAACAATAATGACAGCAATGGACGGCAAAATCAGGGAGGGGGGAGGAGGGTTCCACAAGAATGACAGTATTTACAGTTTATTTTTTTTTCTTCCAAAATCACTTTTCCCCAAATCCTTTTATCATCTTCCTAATCATCCAGAATGTTCAACAAACTACCTCAAAGAACTCGAAAACCGGCAGACGATAAAAGATGGGCTTTTCTCGCCACCACCCCTCGTAGTCCAATAAGAAAACTTAATCCCTCTCTCAACCGAGCAGATACCTTAAAGCCGATTTCAGAGTGCCTTGACAGGCATGCCTTTCATATTCATCCTCCAGGACCCGTGAAGGAATGAAGTGAAGTGACATCATACACCCCCAGGCGGGCGTTCCTTAAAAAAAAATCAAACGATAATTGTGAGGGATGGTGACCACTGGACCGTGTCAGATGTCTCGGAGTTGTGGACACGGTTTATGACAGCACGCTGGTGGAATTTCCGTGGAAAAGTATGTTCAACTTCTGGGGTGGTGCGTCAGGGATGGGAAGGTACAGGTACGGGTGTTTAAGAGAATCGTTTGCGTTTTTTGGCGAGGGAAGTCAAACGATTTTGATCAGTGTGGGAGTGACATGTATTATTGTGCGCGTATGCGGAACATAAATTTCTGACAGGCGACATAAAGTGTTTGAGATCGTCCTGCCCCCGAGAGAGAGGTGATGGGATTTTTATCCATTTTTTTTTATTTAATGCGTCTTAAACTCGTCTATAACAGAGTTTTCAATACGTTTACAAAAACGAAATCTATATCACCTTTCCATTCATCTGATTATAATCCACTTATTTTAATATCATCGTCGTTAATGATTGAAAAATGATGTTAATTTCACTTCCGAGTTCATTTGATCCACTTTTATAATTTTATGAGATATTTATATTCAAGACTATCCCCCTTTGGCGACCATGTGATTCATCGGCATTATTCTGGATGCTCAATTTAAATTATATCTTTTATTATAATTTCGGTTCATGATTCCTTCGACAAAAGATTAGTTTGCCTACTGAAGTCAAGTTTTATGATAACATAGTGCCATTGGAATACTAAGTGTAGAGTAACATGCTGAAAGTTACGTATTGTCTTTTGGGTTAATGTAATTTCAATTCTGCTTCTGATAGATGTTGCACAAATGATTAACAATGTCTTTTTTTCTTGGCGCTCAACAACACAATACCCGGCAATTAAATATATGCAGAAATGAATGATGAAGATGGTTTTAATTTAATTGAAACAGAAAAAGATCTGTCGTTAAAAATCAAGAAAAAAAACTTTTTTTTAAAATTCTATAAAAACTCAGGAAATTATGCAGCAAATATATTATTAAAATATTTTAAATTTCAAAACGGTGTGGCCATTAAATTTGCACTGTAAATTTATTTAATTAAATTTAAAAAAACATTGCTAACAAAAACAGTTGCACGTTCTAAAGCATATATGTTTTTAATTTGGTTAATTTAAATCTATGGATTCCCTGTGAATTTCCGAACCATTTGCAGATACAAACACATTTTTTTTATAAAACTAGGGTCATTGAAAAAGACATTGCTGTCCATAAATTAAATTAAAATATTGTAAGAAAAAAATATGTTCCCGTTGTAAAACAGGTTTAAAGAAAAATACATAAACTACTTGATAACATTTATAATGCTGTTACTGTTATGTTCCGCTTTAGAAGAAGGGGTGCAGTTGCTTCTGAGGGCATAGGCCCCTTAGCACCTGATGGCAGTAATCTTGACCTCTAGCTCACACGCGTCGCAAACAATTTTTACGGGGCGGGCTTCTTTCAAGCATTTCATTCATTCATCCACAGGCCGTAATTCAGACCTGGAACAGAGAACGATCACCTCCGACACAGCACCCCCAGTGGTATTATTTCCAACATGGAGAATTTTGCGACAGCGGCAGATTTAATGAGCGCCAGTCACACTTAGAGAGCCTTCGGCCGGCGAGGTTCGAATTCGCAACCTAAGGCATACAAGTCCAGCGCTCTATCAATCAGGTTATTCCGGACACGTAACAATTATAATCAATATGTCAAATAATAATATATACCAAACGTCTTGTGCATTTTTGTTCATAAAAGAATTTTGAATATTATTTCTTTTATTGTTAAAACTTGTTCCATATGCTGGGCAAATTGTAACAGCTGAGATTTTCAAAAAAAAAAATATCTCTAACTAAATTAATTAATTAAAATTAATAACTTGTTTGAATGTTTGCATACTACAAGTGGAAAATTAAGCTTTAAATCAGCAACAGCTATCTCTCCAAAATTGTCTAGCGTAACGTGTAATAAATATGGCATGTCAGAGAATGCTACATTTATTATAATGTCTAACATAACATTAAAAAGCCATATTAGAATGCCTTACATAACATTAAAATGCCATATTAGAATGCCTTACATAACATTAGAATGCCATCTTAGAATACCTTGCATAACATTAGAATGTCACTTTAGAATGCCTTGCATAACATTAGAATACCTTGCATAACATTAGAATGCCATGCATAACATTAGAATGCCACTTTAGAATGTCTTGCATAACATTAGA
>JAOUZG010048550.1:1734645-1747916 GCA_026289955.1 Argiope argentata | reverse complement strand
AACATTAGAATGCCACTTTAGAATGCCTTTCATAACATTAGAATGCCACTTTAGAATGCCTTGCATAACATTAGCGCACAATAGTTACGAAATGTTAACTTTAGGCATGAATTTGGCATTTTTACTGAATCCATTTTTTAACCTTTGGCGATTAATTCCTGACAGGCGGCTATTTAGCATCTGAAAATTAAATTTGCGTCTCAGTTACATTTTTCACCATCAATTGAAACAAAAACTTGGTATAAAACTGCACTTGTAATTACAAATTCTTGTACTAAATTTGATATACTCATATTTCTGAAATACACACTTATATTTTTCTGAAAGTACAGACCGAAAAACAAAAAGGAAGATAAAAAGAGAGTATTTGGGTTTGGTTTAAAATTTTATATGAGCCGACATTGTAATGTAGAATCTTATTTCGAATTTTATCTATCAAGCTTTTTCCGTTTTGTAATTATCGTGTTAACGTCTATTCGAACAACCAGACAGACAGGCTTTCACTGAAACAAGTTTCACTCAAAATTTGAATGGAATCTGCGAATTTGGTGTCAAGATCGTATACTAAATTTCAACTGTCTAGCTCAAAACGTTTTTGAGTTATCGTCACAGGAAGGCGGTCATTATCCAAAATGGTGTCTTTCGAACTCAGGCAGATCTAAAACGTGCAGATTAGACTAAATATATTCGAATTTTTTGACTATTTCTATACTTTTTCGATATTACGTAAACTACAAAGTAAAAATTTATCGCAATTAAGTAATATATATTTTAAAATATAAGCATTTTTCAAAAAATTGTTACAACTAGCTACAATATTACTCTATTCTGTAAGAAAGCTCTAAGAACAAAATCTCTCTTTCTTTTTTTCATCTTTAATTTTAACAAAAGAAATACCTAACTCAGCTTTTATCAAAAAAAAAAAAAACTATGTAGTTTTTGCTATTCCTTTTTTAAAGATTAAAACATTTTTTTTTCTATCTTGAAAGCATTACTCAACAGATCTCTACTGTTTTTTTGTGTAACAATTCATTTTTTTCTAAAACTCTTTCCATCAGTTTTCGAATATAACTCTGAGCGATATTTCGGATGAAAAATATTTTTGTTATCCTATGTGTAGAGCAATATTTCAGAAGAACCTTTAAATGCAATACTCTTGTAATCTCTACGGATTGAATGCCTTTCCTTTTTTTCTTTTTTCCATTTTAGAATAAAGGTAAACAAAACCATTTTAGTGAATAATTCCAAGAGATAATATTATGCATGGGAAAGAAAGACATTATTTTAGATAGGATCTTGTTTTATGGCTGCAAAAAGTTTACTTAAAAAATATATATACTTGCCTGAGTTAAATTTCCTGAAATCTGCTTTTGCCGGTAATGCCAACAAATTTTCATTAACCTCTACTTATTAAACGAAGCGCCTGTGTATCTTCGAGTACGTCCAGATGAATTTAAAACTACCATATAATTTGGTAAATAGACCTACGGTATTCAACATATCTCAAAGCTTGAATTTAGAAACATATTGTAAAAATATTTATTTATTATATTGTTTTAAATGCTTTTTATATATAAAGGTCGGTAATATTATTCTTAATAATTTTAGAAATTTTTTTTATTTTATTTTAATAAAAAAATTTTTTAAATAAAAAAGGAATGTAACATAGGAAAGAATTTTAAAAAAAATCATTTTAATTACTATTTTTATTTCTGATATTAAGGTTTAACAAAAATACTTTTCCGGAAGAATTTTTTTAAGAAATAAAAAAGAAAATCCTACCTAAGACATTCTAATTCCGTTATCTTTTTCAAATTTTTTAGATCACTATTGAATATTTAATTTATTTCTAATTGTATAATATGAACATTCAAACATCTGTTTTTCGTTGTTGTTTTTAATTAATTGCTGTTCTGATGAAATCAAAGGTTTTTCTTCGCTAAACTGCAGCAAAAAAAAAAGAGGATTTGCTAATGTTTATTTTCCCCCTGATTTGGCAAGGAGCTAAACTCGAAGATCAGGAATCATAAAAACAATTCGTAAATAATTTAATTTCGAATATTATTGTATGTAAAACAGTTTGTAATATCGTTGTCTATTTCTTTCTCTTTTTTTCATTTTCAATTATTTGTTTCATTATTTTATCGTTTGCAATTCACCAGACGATATCATTGCCACAAAAAATAAATAAAATTGCAAAATAGAGAATTTTTTTAATTACATTTTTATTATTTTATTTTATTTATTTATTTTTTGCTTTTGATATTTCGATTTCGAAAACATTCATCATATCACGGATGCAACAGTGATCATTCAGCTAGGTTTAAATATTTAGATGAGAATTCAGATACCGCAAACAAACACTGATATGATATATCATCTGTTGCGTATATTTGAATGTGCATTAGGATTAAATGCTTTAAAAGCAAAGCACGCCATACCAACCAGATATTTACTAACAATAAATATTTGTTCTTTCAAACACGTTATAAAACTGATGCTGCTTTTTTTAATCTTAATTAGAGCAATCGAAAGATTCACACTATCTTTTGGGAGTTGACGTATAAGTTTGGGGTCAAGATGAAGAACAAATAGGCGATGATTATCAAACACGATCCACTTGTCGACAACCATCATGATTCTATATTAAAAAAATAGCCTCTCTTGTTTAGAGTGTTGAAAGAGGGAGTCACGTTCCGACGTGAATGATGATGAATGATCTCAAGAAAGATTATCTGTTGCGTTCTTATACGCTCAAACGTGATTGGAATTCTTGTTGATCGATAACCAAAAATATCCACTCGTCCCAGTGTGTTGACAATCTGGGAAGTAGCGATTTTTAGAAGTAAAATTATACAACAATAAATTAAAACGGAATAAATATCGAAACCGGACGTGACAATCTGATTAAGTGGGGATCCTTGTATCGAATTTAGATTTAAATATTTAAAATCTTCTGCATTTTAACAGTGAACAAATCATTTAAAAAACAGTAAGAGGGGTCGCCCTAAAACTTTCTCGTAATTAAAATCTTATTTTTTTCTCTTCTTCCAAGCTCAAAATTATGGACCTTGGGTAAGACTGCGAATACAAGGTATTATCGTTCTAGTGTTCTGCTTTGCAACGGAAGGAGAGGTGCAGTATCTTCTCAGGGTAAGTCATAGAACATAATCTCCGACCCGCAAAACGAAGGAACACGGATTAAGCATAGAAACTGTATGACCGGGCCGCCTGGAACAGCGCTTCGCGGGAACTGTGGTTGAGTCCTAATGGCCCTCACCGGCCACGGTACAACCCTCTCCGAAGGAAGTACGCCCCATCATCGATGGGAAGAGTCTAACCCCTACCTGTTAGTGTACCCACCGGCTTGGCAAGATCCAACCACCATACTGGAGCCCCCTGGAGGGGTTAAGCTTCTGAGTGTATGGATTCCTGAGCACCCGAGAGCAGAAGTCTGGCTTCTAGCTCACACACATCACAAATCCTTTTTACGGGGATCACTTCATTCATGCATTTCCTTCATTCATCCACAGATCGTAATTTGTATCTGGAACAGAGAACGATAACCTCTGACTTAGCATCCTCAATGGTATTATTCTCGACATGGAGAACTTTGCGACCACGGCAGAGTTAACGTATATGAAATTAGCTATTATCTGAACTTCTTTATTCCATTGACAAAAGTAAAAGATTCAGTTAATTCTTACTGTTAAGTAAGAAAAGAGTAATTTTCAACAGGTGCTTGAATGTAATGGAATAAATACGAAACATGATGTTATATTTAAAAAGTGCACGCAATTAAAAGTTTTCTGTGACATTTTAAAAACCCTATAATATTAATTCATTTATTCTGTTTTATTGAAACATACAAAATTTAATATAAACTAAACAATCAATTGCTAAAATGTTATTAATTCGCTTATCTATATAAATAAAAATGAATCGCCAAATGTGTTGCTAAGCGTAAAACTTGAGAACAAATAGACCAATTCTGCTAACTTTATATATATATATATATATATATATATATATATATATATATATATATTCGTTAAGAGACGAAGAAGGTTCTAAATGAGAGAGAAAACGGAAAAATTACGAGGAAAATAGTAAAAACGACTCTTTTTTTACTTTCCCTTCAAAAATCTTCATTTTAACACCGCCAAATGAATAAAACTTCAGTTTATTTCTTTTTCTCACGCTAATGAGGTTAGGCTTAACATGTTTTAAGCGGATTATTTCAAAAGATTCCGTTTATTTTCTGAGTGTTTAATGCATTTAAAAGTAAACGTTGTAATTAATTGATTTTTCGAGTTTATTTCGAAGTACGTTCGAATTAAAATAAAACAGTATAAAGGAAATTAAAAATTTCTAATCTGTATTGCGTTACCTCAACTTGAGTAGAAAATTCATGCATTTACGTTTACTCAACAGACGTTAAAAATTCACTCATGTGTAGTGTGTTTTAATTGTTATCAAGTGCATTTTCAATTTAATCAAAAGTTTACAAAATATATGCATAATACTATTGTAGCTATCTCAATCTCGATCGATAAATAAAATAGACTTGACTCGATTTTAAAGAAATACGGACTTGATTTGCGGTTTTGCTTTATTTTAGATACGCATTTTAAATAAAATGTTTTTAGGTTAATTGCGTGCTTTTTCATGCGAACGAAGTCACGGGAAGAAACTAGTATATCAAATTAAAATGATCTAAGTGAAATAAAAGATAATATTTGTGGTAAATTAACTCCACGAGAAGGCGCTCTACATTCTTCCGTAAATAGCAGCAATCGGAGTTCAAAGTTCACGAGAGTGGAGACGGACGTCGGCCAAGAAGGGTGCGACCGGAAATCGAAAAGACAGGATCCTCTGAAAAAGGCCGAAACTGGAATTTTTGCATGAAGAATTCATCTGCAAAGGCCCAATGCGTAGGTGGGAAGAATCTTTTGAAAAACATCAACTGTCCATCTTTATGTAATATAAATCCCTCCATCATCATTGAATTATCATTTGTAAAAATCATCATAATCATCCTTTGTTGATGAAGAAATATAACGATTCAGCTAATCCAAGTGGACTCATGAATTAAAATTCATCACGTTCACATATTTTATGTAATTGGAATCGATCTCAAAATACAGTTTATTAATATCATTTTAAAAAATTGGAAATGTATCCTATTTCTAAAGAATTTGAAATAGAGTACCAGATTGTGCTTATTGTGGACATGTATTATTCAAAATTATAAATTAATTTTTTTAAAAAAGATCAAAATGGAATCTGCTATGCATATTTCAATGTATCATGTCAGAGCATCATTTCTTAAACGGCCAAACATCACGTGCTCGTGCGAGTTAAATTACATTTTTATTCATTTTAATTGTTTCATCAAATGAGTCACTTTAGTACTACAAACGATCCAACAAACTTTGCCTCGCATTTATTATTTAAAAAAATATCGCATTTCCTGTTTATTTTATATCATACAATCACGTGCTCAAAATGAAATTTGTCTAGGTTTTGTTTGCTGCAGTCATTAACTTATTTTTTTTAAATCAGAGCTTTTGTAAATGCAACACGTTACTAAAAACTGATTTTTTGAGATGCTCGTGCAGATAATAAAATTTCAATTATTCGCTTACGGATTGTTTTATTTATGGCTTACGGTTTTTTGTTGACGCCACAAACCTCATCCCCAAAACAATATCATGTTCTGTCTTGATAAAAAATATATTCTATTTCTAATGATTTAGAAATATAGTACAGAGTAGCGCTTTTTGTGGACATGTATTATTCAAAATTATAAATTATTTTTTAAAAAAAGAATGAAGGTACATAATAGTTGAAATAATTCGGATATCCACATAAAGGATGAATAATTTTATTTTTGAAGTCGCATATTGGTATTCTGACATTACCAGAGCATTTAACTATAAAATAACACAAGACAAAATAACAAATATGCTTTTGTAAAACTTTGAAAAGACTCCTATAAAATGCAGAAGTGAATACAGAATACATCGTGGATTTTTATTCTCTGACGAAGAAGAGAAAATTGCTATTGATGTCAGGTAAAAAGAAGCAGAGGACCATTTTTGTCTTTTCTCAATCGATTATGTGTGACACCTCGCTCATTTACGACGTCATTGACAACGATGGAATGGATTTTCTTCTCTTCCCTTTATTTCATTTTTATTTTCATCCTTTTTATATAGATGTTCTCGAATTCTACTTGGTGCAGTAGGGAATTTGTTAGGAAAAATCTTCTTTCACGAAAGACAGCTAAGCTATGATCATTTTTCATTAAACAAAAATATAGTCCAGAATATCAATAGCATAATGATCCTTGCTTCTAAAGAAGCAATTTTTATTAACACTTTCTTATTTTATTTGAATACTGGTTGAAACTTCACAATATTGCTAAAAATGAAGTTTTCATGTTCTTTACGAATAAAAAAATTATGGTTTAATCAATTAAAACTTAAATTACATAAAATCCTTTTTTGTTATATTTATGTGCAAACTTTTATTTTTTAATTCTGCTTATTTTTTAATTCTTTTAATTTTAATATCTGTGGAAACATAAGAATCTGCTTAATGTCCGTAATCGACGGAATCCTATTGCATAATAAATAAATTAAACATTTCTAAAATAATTTATCTTTAATCAACAACTTATTTTTTATAAAATATAGCACATAATATTTTGCTAACGTGTTACAAGTTTAATTTTAATAAATAAACTTACAGATTCTTTTAAGGTAAACTAAAAACGTTGCATAAAAATATTTAACATTTCAAACAAAAATACCGAAAAATAAACATGGAGTAATAAAGAAAAAAAATTTGCGTTGCTTAGCAACGAAGTATTTACAAACTTCCTTATTTTAAAATCGTCTGCAGCTATTCGATAACTAGGTTTTGAAAATTGTATAAAAATTGAAGAGGAAAATTGCAAAGAAATGGAAATCGTATCATTGAAAAAGAAAAATTTTGAATTTAAACATGATACAGCAATATTTCTTATGGTGTAATTCGTTCTACAATACGGAAAATTGTAAAATTTTGGTCAATTTCTAATTAATTGAGCAATTAGTTAAATTTCTTAGTTTGAAAATTTAACCATATTTTTTATCTTTTTAAATATACAGAGTTTGATTGAATTCGGCCCAATTGTTCATTTGGTGATGTGGAAGCCTTTTTAATTAAGGGTTTTTGGAATTTTATTTTTATTAAGAGGCTTTTATTTTTAGTAAAAAAAGTTCAGAGGCATAAGAGAATGTAATTGGACTCCATTGACTGTTTCATATTGAAAATGATTCAAAAGTCAATGGCGATTTAATTAGAGGGGACATAGAAAATTACTGCGAAATTTCTGAGGAAATCACTCCCACTGTGTTTGGGTACAATATCGAAAAATTTACTTTTGAAAATCAGAAATGCCTAGAAAGTACAAAAAAAAATCGTGTTGATAATTTTTATTTTAATTGTTAAATTCCTATCTATTTGCATACTTCATATTTTGAATAATATTTTGAAAAAGGGATCAGGGATTTAATAAAACTTTTTAAAAAAATCTAAAAGGACGTTTTATAATAAAATTATTGAGCATTTTGTTACTCTTTTATTCTTCATCAACTAATTGGTCTCAAAAATATATCTCTAAATAAATTGGATCAATTTCCTTTTTATTAAATCATTTGCCTGAAATTATGACGCATTCTTTACAAAATATATTAATTCGATAAATTTTATAACTTGATATTTGAACTTTCAAAAGCATATTATTGGCTGTCATATGTATTTATGATTGGTGACATGAAATAAAAATATATAAATCCAATTCAAATGCACCTTCCCCTTTTCTTTTGTCTGCAAAACTATGCCTTTGTCCTTTCTCCACTTCATTTCATTTTTTTATCGTCTTCTAGAACAACCGAAAAGAAATTGTTGGAAGCAAATTGAAAAAAAAAAGGAACCAGATAAGGGTGCCTCCTATTTACAAACCAAAATTGCGTCTGTGCTTCAGGATCAAGACGGTAGAGTCACTAAGCCTAACAGTTTACGGAACGAAAAATCCTGTTTTAGAATCCCTTCAGTGTAGAACAAAATCCTTTCATTCCTTTTTTTTTCCTTCTCTGAATAAATATATCTGTTGACGGTTGTACTGATGAAATATTGAATTTTAAAGGACCAAATAAATAAATAAATAAATAAAAGGGATAAGCAAAATGTCAGAATTACTATCGCTATTTGAAACATACCTTATCTATTGCTTTCAATAACAAAGGCGCATAGATTTTTCGAAACTTTATAAAAGCGTTACTTACATAAATAAAAATTATTCACCAAATGTATTGCTAAGAGCAAAATTCGAGAAGGGCTCAATCCATCCGGCTAATGTTTTTAATATTTTTGTTAAGACACGAGGAAGGTTCTTATAATAAGAAAAAACGGAAGAACTGCGAAGAAAATAGAGAAAAAAAAATACTTTTTTGACTTCCTCGTGAAAAATCTTCATTACCCAGCAGCCAAATGAGTAAGACTTCAGTTCGTTTTTTTCTCACGCTAATGAGGTTAGGCTTAACTTGTTTCGGTTGATTATTTCAAACGATTCTGTTCATTTTCTTAGTGTTTGATGCATTTAAAATTAAACACTATTAATTAACCGATTTTTCAGATTCATTTTGAAATATTTTTGAATTAAAACAAAACAGAATAAAGTAAATTAAAAATTTCTAATCAGTATTGTGTTACTTCCCCTGGCGTAGAAAATTCACGCATGTGCAGTATGTTGTAATTATTGACAACTGTATTATCAGTTAACCTTATTAAAAGTTCAAAATTTTTTTGTATAATACTGTTGTAGCTATCTCAATCTCGATCGATAAATTAAAAAAAACTTGGCTTGATTTTAAAGAAATACGGACTTGATTGGCTGTTTTGATTTACTTCAGGTACGCACTGTAAATATATTGTTTTTAGAATAGTCGTGTGCTTTTTCATGCATATGAAGTCGCGGGTAAAAGCTAGTTTAAAATAAATGTTTATATTCTTTCTTGTATGAGTAGTATAAAGAAGTAATGGTATACGTAGTAGTTCTGTAGTTGCGAATTCATCTGCCTGACAAATGGCATCTGGAACATATCTTTATCTAGAGCATAAACAGCTAGAAATAAATTTATGACTACATTGGCATTTTATAATTTTTTTAATAATTTTAGTTAATTATAAAAATTTATAATGAAGATTCACATTCTCGTTATTTCGTTATGCATGATAACGCAAAAGAAAATTTGAATTCTAGATTTAAAAAAAATCGAATATTTAGTTCCAATCATCGTAGCATTAGGCTTAATTCACATCAGTCATTCTTCGAATACCGATTTTCATATAAATAAATTTTACAAAAAACAGTCTTTCTGAAAACCAAATTTCGGATTTTAGAAAATATCGTTTTTCCGTAATAAATGTTGAAAAAAATATTTGATTTTGCCTAATACTTTTAGTTTAATAATAAAAATTTATAATAATGATTCCCATTCTCGTTATTCCGTTATGCGCGATAATACAAAAGAAATTCATTGTTAAAATTTGTTACGAATTGATTTTGGAAAATTTTAAGATTAAAATTAAAATTACATGAAAATCAAATTGGCAATACTGATAAGATATTTTTCTAAATTTATAACTGATGTGAAAACGATTTTTTAAGTGATAATATGAACCAAATTTATTAAGCACAAACGTTGACAATTTTAATTAATAAAATATTTTATTTAATATATAAATATATATAATGATATTTTAAACTCTAATTTCAATTGCAATTAATTTCCAAATTTTTGTCTAAATTTAGCTCATAACTTCATTCTACAGTGTTTTATTATTTCCTGATCCCATTCCCTTTTTTCTTTTTAATAAATCAAATGAAGCGTTATAAAGATAATGCGTAATTGAGTCCACGTGCCGAGTGGATGGATAATAAATCACTGATGTAAATAGATTCTTTTAAAATATTCCTGCGTTTCTCTAGTCTGAAAGTCAACAAGGTCAACTCGAATAAGAATTTCTGTCAAAAATCTAGACGAGGCAGAGAATACACGTTTGAGAATGTCATGCTATATAAAATCAGAAATAAATGTTTTGGCCTTTCTTACCCTTTTTAATCTTTTTTAACTTTCTTCTGGTGTTGTGCTGTTGCGTGCCTCTCGAGATGGAATTTTTAAAAAGTTAAAAATTCAACACTGTCTTTTCCTGATTTTGAGGCAGCAACTCTGTATTTACTTCCAATCAAAGGATAGGATGACATTGTGTGTGTGTGTGTGTGTGTGCGTGCGTGCGTGTGCGTGGGTGTGTAACGATATTTTAACATCTCAATTTTAATTCAAATTAATTTCCATTTCAAGTTAGACATAGTAGCTTCATTCTAAAATATTCTCTTATTTCCTGATCCATTCCACTTTTTCTAGTTAATTAATTTAACAGAAGCTTTGTAAAATTGCTGAGTCGGCTAAACGCCGGGCACTTTGTCTCACTCCAAGTGTAGGAACAGAAATTAACCAGCTTCGCAAATTCCACTAAAAGATCCGTACGATTCCTTTGCACTAGTTGTGCATGTTATTGACATGAGTTAAATATCCCTAGTAAAATCTAGAGGTATCAATTTAGAGGGATAAAAATTTAATTAGCTTTTTTGTCATTCCGTTTTGTGTCGTTCTGTGTTGTGTTCGTCGCTTTTGCTTGTACTTAACGCCAGCTCCCCGTGTTGGAATAAAACGAACTTAAAAATTTTATATATAAATGTGTGTGTGTGTGTGTGCGTGTTCATTTAATCACAAAAATTTCATATAATCTAATGGTATTGTTTTAGCATAGTATAAAATTGGACGACAATTGAATAATGAATTTCTACTACATTACTGTCAGTGATAAATAGAGAATTAATTCTAGTTCATACAATAAGAAAGGGCAATTTAACAGTAACGTGAATAACAATTTTCAGAATCGAAAATATGTACGCGAACTATTATTTAAAGGTTTGCGAACGAAATCAAGTCATGCAATTCTATCTGATTACTAATTTAAAAAATAAATAAATCTAGAGTTAATCTAAGCAGAATCACTATATAAAACTATAAACTAGAAGTGAAATAACCCCAATTTTCCACCATTGTTAACTTTAAGGCATGCTTGGATTGCTTTCGACACGAACAATGCGAAAAATTGGCGCGTTAATTTGTAAACTCGGTGCTGTGTGCGTATGAGTTGTCAAAATTGTCAGAATTTGTTATAGACTTAACCAGCACGTTTTAAAAGTTTAACAAACTTGAAGCTGTCAAAACAACGTAGCTGAAATAATTGTCAAGTGACCGATAACAAAGGCATTGGATATTTTAAAGTTAAGGCAGATTCTTTTACTTCAATTTATGCTATTTACATTGTTTAAAAGAAAGAAGTTTATCTTTCCTCACGGAAGATAGTTCCGCATCGAAAATTCTTAAAAAGCAACTATTTATACGAAAATTGAAAGTGTGGTTATCTATATCATAGAAGAAACAAAAACTAAGTTTAGTGTATAGGCTTATGGAATTTTAAATGACAAATATAACAAAATTCCTCATACATCCTTTTTTCTAATGCAAAATAATTTTGTAGTCAAAAATACGCAGTTCAAAATAAAAGTCTTTAATCAAGAAGTTCAGAGTAAATAAGTAATAAAAAAATAAGTCAATTAATACTTAGGTTAAGAAAGAAAAAATTTATTTTAGTTACTTTTTATTAAATAATCACAATTAATATAAATAATTGTTCGAAAAATTATGTCTTGCCAGACATAAATCAAATCCGCATCAGTTAAAAATAAATCAGAAAATACTGCGCTTGCATGAATTTTCAACGTTAAGCGGGGCAATGCAAATACATTTTCTACGCCAGTTGGGGTAGTGCAATACAGATAAGGCATTTTTAATTTCCTTTATTCTGTTTTATTTTAATTCGAAAATATTTCTGAATGAAACCGAAAAAATAATTAACAATATTTATTTTTAAATGTATCAAACACTAAGAAAATAAACACAATCGTTTGAAATAATCGGTAGCATACATTTTCCAAAGCCTAACTTCATTAGTGTGGGAGAAAAAGACTGAATTCTTACTTATTTGGCTGTAAGAAATGAAGATTTTTTACAAGAAAGTTATTTTTTAATTAATAAATAAATAATTTATTTATTTATATTTGAAAAAACTGTATTAATAACATATGTCATCCTCTACAAATTTCAAAAAATTTACTTGAACTTGAGTGAATGAATAAAAGGTATTTTATTATATAAATATATATAATAATAATAATAATAATAATGCAGCTCGAAATGCGTTGCTAAGCGCAAAACTGGAGAACGGCTCGACCGATTCGGCTAATTTTTTTTTATATTTTCGTTAAGACACGAGGATGGTTCTTATGGAGAGAAAAAATGAAAAAACTGCGTGGAAAATGGTTAAAACGACACTTTTCTCACTTACCCGCCAAAAATCTACATTTCCTCCCCCCCCCCACACCAACTGAGTGAGATAGCAGGAAGTAATAAATTATGATTTGTTTAGAAAGAAATACGAAGAATCCGTTGGTTTTTATTTATAGATAACGGGATGTTTAAAAAAGAGAGAAAATAGTTGCTTTTATTATTAGTCGGTATGAATATTTAATCTATGCCTGCTCGAAATAAAGTCCGGGCAGAGAAGAAAAAAAAAATAGCAAAGCGAAAAAAAAATGTGTAAAAAGAAAAGTAGTGAAGAAAAAAAAAGGAGAGAAAAAAAAGAAAAGAAAAAATGGTGAGTATGTGTCACCATTATTTCCTTTGTGCGCGGCATTTTCCAAGCTGTTTTTTAAACTTCCGCATCTCTTGAAAACCGATTGTGTCTTTATTTGTTTAGTGTGTTTACATTTATGAAAATTAGAATCTCCTTATTCTATAAAAACGTAGAATTTTAGACCTTTCCCTCCACCATTTAAATAAAATATCAATTTCGGGACAATCATTGCTCGGATAGAAACAGAAAGATGAGTAGTACAATGAACAGAATATCTGAAGAAAATAATACTAAAAATGAATTATATGATTATCAAAATTTGTTTGGTTTAAAACAAAGAGACACAGGTACATAAAATATTATATGAAAATTTTAGTGAGCATTAATACTGGCGAACCGACTGGTCTCCAAAGGCGGCTAGTATATATATATATATATATATATATATATAT
>JAOUZG010048550.1:1703209-1734245 GCA_026289955.1 Argiope argentata | reverse complement strand
TTAACCCTTTATCTACTGACGGTACTTATAAATACCATTTAAATCTGGATTAAATTTTCGTAATATGACTATTTTTGCAGATGGTATTCTAAAAAACATGGCTAATGTAACCCAAATAGCAAGAAGTGAATATATCTGAAAGTAGGAATGAAAAATATTTAAGTAATAACTAATTTAATTAAAATATTTCTATTAATTAAATTTTTTCTCTTGGGTTCTATGGGATTATTCTGCAAGGAAACTTAACTACTGGTGCAAAAATGAAGTTGGAAAATTCATGGCAGCAAAATTCAGTTAATAAAGGGTTAAAAGAATGACGTATACCATTTTGCATAAGAGTATTAATTGAAATAAAGTACAGTCAATATCTTTGATCTAAATATAACAGTTGGCCTTCAAAGGCAGCTGACGTTAAGTATTTTGGGATTTGTTAGCGAATAGAACTCATTCAGAAAAAATTGTCCTTCCCTTAAATACTCAATTTTTGGCGACGAGAGTAAAATTTATTATTTGAACGTACGTGAGGCAAACTAAAGAAAGTTTATACAATTCTAGCGTATGATGTATAAAAATTATTCTAACAAATTTCAGCTGTTCAGCCTGGATTTGTGTTTAATAAGAACTAAATGTCCTGGATTATTTAGTACATTAATCTTAAGAAAATAGCTGATATATAGCTGATATCTATATCAATATTTTTTTAATATTTTCATTAAGATAAGAGTTTTTATAGAGAAAGAAAACGGAAAAATTACTAGAAAAATAGTAAAAATGACACTTTTCTTACTTTCCCAACAAAAATCTACACTTCCCCATTGCCAAATTATTAAGACCAGTTCCCCCCCCCCCCCCCCTAATGAGGTCTGGCTTAACGTGTTTTCGACCAATTATTTCAAACGTATCTGTTTATTTGTTTTCAGTGTTTGATGCATTTAAAATTAAAATTTTTTTAGGTTCCTCTTGAATAAAATAAAATAAAACATAATAAAGAAAATTGAAAATTCCTAATTAGTATTGTGTTAACCCGACTGGCTTAGAAAATTCACGCATTTTCTTAGCCCCAATTGGCATTGAAAATTCACGAATGTGCAATGTGTTATAATTGCTGACAACCGTGTTCACATTTTAATTAAAAATATAAAAAATTCATTATAGTACTGTTTAAGCTATCTCAATCTCGATCGATAAATAAAATAGACTTGACTTTATTTGCGGTTTTGCTTTATTTCAGCACGCACTGTAAATAAATTGTTTTTGGCTTAGTTATGTGCTTTTCCATACGTACGAAGTCGCCAGTAAAAGCTAGTATTTATATATAAAAGCATATTTTTACTAATTTTGAGTAAATGTGAGTTAAAAAATGATAATAAATAAAAGCACAAAAATGTAGTAAAAAAAGATTAATTTACGCTATATTATGCTAAATATAAATTACTAGGCTTATTAGTCAGATTCTGAAAATGTTGATTGCTCTAAAATTGTAATATTCAAATATTTGAAACTTCACAATTCGGTCAGATTTGATCGCAGACCAGGAAAGATTTTTTTTCCAATATAAATTTATTTAAAAAATGGACGGTCAAGAATATTATCTTCCCATGATATGATTCCTAAGACTAAAGGATTGTATAAAATTTAGATTTCATAATGTTTTTAAAGTATATTTATTGATCGGAATAAAATAAAATATTATTTACATCACTCAAATCTTTCTAACGCAAAATGAAAATCAGAATTTTATGATGAGTTTTTATTGAAAATTTCATTGAAACATTGTTCAAGTTATGAAAATTATTCAGTAGTGTTATAAAAATTCAACGCTGAATTCTAGCTTCAGAAAAAAAAAAAAACCGATATTAAAAACGAAATTAAAAGTTTGGTTTCAGAAAAATAAAAAAATGTTTTAAATGAAATTTAATTACTTCCTCTTTAAATTAAAGTTTACATTTTACTGGAGCTGACAAAAAATCAGAAAGAAACACAATATAATAAACAAACAGAACTGATTAAAGCTTTTATAATAGTATTAATTATATTAATATTAAATTTTAAAGCATAAGAATATCTTTTTCTGAAAAAAAAAAAAACTGCTAAGAGATCAAGTTACCTGAAATATTTCACTTAAACCGTTGCAAGCATTAATCCTGGCGAACCATAAAGACAAATACTTACAAGTACATATTCACACGAAGTTAATAAATTAAAAAAATATATTATATCTATCTATATTAATAAAAATGCAACTCGAAATGCGTTGCTAAGCGCAAAACTGGAGAACGGCTGGACCGATTCGGCTAATTTTTTAAAAATATTTTCGTTAAGACACGAGGATGGTTCTTATGGAGAGAAAAAATGAAAACACTGCCAGGAAAATAGTTAAAACGACACTTCTCTTGCTTTCCCGCCAAAAATCTTCATTTCCTTCCCCCACACCAACTGAGTGAGATAGCAGGAAGCAATAAATTAAGATTTGTTTAGAAAGAAATACGCGAAGCCAGTTGGTTTTCATTCATAGATAACGGGATGTTTAAAAAAGAAAGAAAATAGCTGCTTTTATTATTAGGCGATATGAATATTTAATCTATGCCTGCTCAAAATAAAGTCTGGGCAGGGAAGAAAAAAAAAAGCGAAAAAAAAAAATTTGTAAAAAGAAAAGTAGTGAAGAAAAAAAAAAAAAGGAGAGGAAAAAAAAAAAAAGAAAAGAAAAAATGGTGTGTGTGTGTCACCATTATTTCCTTTGTGCGCGGCATTTTCCAAGCTGTTTTTTAAACTTCCGCATCTCTTGAAAACCGATTGTGTCTTTATTTGTTTAGTGTGTTTACATTTATGAAAATTAGAATCTCCTTATTCTATAAAAAAGCAGAATTTTAAACCTTTCCCTCCACCATTTAAGTAAAATATCAATTTCGGGACAATCATTGCTCGGATAGAAAGGGAAAGATGAGTAGTACAGAGAACAGATCATCTGAAGAAAATAATAATAATACTATAAATGAATTGTATGATTATCAAAATTTGTATGGTTTAAAAATATTTTGGCGAAAAATCTGTTATGAGACACAGCTACATAAAATATTAGCGAGAATTCATACTGGCGAACCGACTGGTCGCCAAAGGCGGCTAGTCTAAAATAAATCAGTAACATATTTAAAATATGTTAAAATAAACTAAATTGGCTATATCCTTTTAAAAAAGGAAGGCTTTATAATGTACACTTTCTAGGACAGCAAAATGCATTACTAGCACTAGTACGGACACTAGTAATATACATTACTAAATACATTATTAATAACATAAATACATTATTAGTATTAGTAGTGTATCTTTTCTTTAGTATGGACACTAAAGAAAATTCACGTTGTGCATTAAAATCCCGAATCAGTAGCAATAGGTTAGCCTTCGTCATTACAGAAAGCACAATATTGGTTTCCTGGACGCTTTCCTTCACTTTCCCCCTCGGGACTGCTGACCAATTAAGGAACAGCAACACTTGCTGTAGCTAACACCACTAATCTAACAACCCGAACCGTTTTGTTTTTAGTACTTTCATTTCCTTTCTCCTGGCTCTACGCCAAACGAAAGAAGAAGAAAAAAACACTCAAAAACTAAAACAAACAAACAAAAGATGGAAGGGATGACCCTGGAATCGTTAACCCCGCGCGGAAAGCGAGAGTATTTGCTTTGCAGTGGCGGGAAATCTTTTGGAACAGGCGCTCCGCGGAAAATGCCTCGCTCCGATTCCATCAAAACCCAGCACGCTTCGATGATGACGTTACCTGCAACCGTCCGTCTCGCGCATCGCCAACCCACACCTGCCAGTTAGTTGAAGAATCGTCTGCGATGGGATCGCTAACAACTTTTAAAAGGGGAAAGTCAGGCGCCAATGTTTATAGAAGAGTATAAACTTCCCTTCATGAAGTCTTAAAGTATCTTCTTTTCTGGAGGTAGCGAAGCGATTTCCTGTTTGTGCAAGGGTGGGTCTATCTAATGCCAGGCAATTTTGAGGGGTATTTTATTTATTTTTTTAAAAAAAATCTTTTATGTGGACGAAGTTTGATCGTTTAAGATTTGAAAGTATTGGAACTCTTCAAAGTGTGAAAAATATCGATTTTAAAACATTCCACCTGGAGAGGTATGAAATCAATACGACGGACCTCTTAAAGAATTATTTATTTAGTTGTCCGCTTAAATGGGACCTTTACAATTTATCCGCTATGGGACATAGTTATTATAGATTTTGCTCCGCTTAATCGGGAGATTACTCCGCTTAATGGGAGATTACTCCGCTTAATGGGAGATTGATGTTTACAGTATCAAAGCTTGTAGCTTCCTCAATCGTTTTACATTTTCCAGTAGGTGGCGCTGTTTATGTGGGCGGGGCACATGACGTTGATCTTAACATACTCCCGCCTTGAAATTATACAATTTCAATTACAGATACAATTATACGATTACAAATTAAACAAATTGCCATATAAACATTCGATACAAAACAATATGCACATTATACATTACAAAAAAGAAATAAAATATATACATATATGAAATTCAAATGTAGTGTATATCCTTTGGAGATACATTAAGATCAATTATATAAAGCAATTTAATATCATGTGTAATTTACAAATGTTCAATTATTTATGGGAAGCAAGCATATTTGGCTTATGCCTCTTTTAACAATGCCATTTGCAACCTTGACGGTTACTACTCTGACTAAACCATCTGAACCCTTAACTATTTCTTGGATTCTACCTAATTTCCATCTATATGGAGGCAAATCAGTGTCCTTAAGTATTACCATATCATTAGGTTTCACATTATCCTTTGTAAATTGCCACTTGTTTCTAAGATGAAGATTATTTAAATAATCCCGCTTCCAACCTTTCCAAATTTGTTGCAATAATTTAGTTACCCTTTTCCATCTAGACAAATAATTATCTGCCCTTTCAATTAATGATGGTTCAGCAATTGACGTTAAAGGACGACCAATTAAAAAATGGCCTGGCGTTAAGGCTGAATAATCATGAGGGTCAGAAGACATTGGAACAATGGGTCTGCTATTCAAGATTCCTTCAATTTCAGCTGTCAAAGTTAAAAATTCTTCAAAAGTTAATTTAACAGCACCTGCCGCTCTTTTTAGATGATGTTTGAAGGATTTGACTCCTGATTCCCACAAACCTCCAAAATTTGGAGATCTTGGAGGAATAAATTTCCAATTAATACTTTCTGAAATTAGATAGTTAGCTAAATTATTATCAGGGTTACTTACTAATTTTAGCAGTCTCTTCAACTCTGAATTTGCTCCTACAAAGTTCCCAGCATTGTCTGAGAAAATACAAGAACATTTGCCTCGTCGTGCAAAGAAGCGTTTTAAAGTTGCAATTAAAGCTTCAGATGTTAGATCGGTGACTAATTCTAGATGAATTGCTTTAGTAGCAAAACAAATAAAGACTGCTACATAAATCTTTTGAAAGATACCCTTGCGTTGACCTTTATATTTAATTAAAAAAGGGCCACAGAAATCTATCCCACAATTTGAGAATGGTGGACTAGGATTAACTCTCTCAGCTGGCAGGTTTCCTAACAATTGGTTACAGCTGATTGGTTTGTTTTTGAAACAAACAACACATTCATTAACTATTTTTCTGGCTAAATTCCTCCCGCCAATTGGCCAAAATTCCTGCCTGACAAGGTGCAGTAAAGTTTGGGGACCTACATGCAAATGTTTTAAATGAAATGAGCACATTATTAGTTTTGTAAGCCTGTGATTGGAAGGCAGAAGCTTAGGATGTCTTTCGTCTACAGTTAGCTTACTCCTTTGTAAACGGCCACCCACACGAAGAACATTATTTTCATCTAAAAATGGGGCCAAGTTTTTAATTTTACTCTGATTTAGATTAACATTCTTAGATAAAACTTTAACTTCATCTGCAAATTCAGACAATTGTACCTTTCTTACCAAGAAATTAGAAGCTTCCTTGATCTCCTGTATTTCCAACTTACCTTTCCTTCTTTCAGTAGGAGACTTCATATTAAACACAAATCTAAAAATATAACTAACAATACGACAAATTTTAGCATAATTATTACTCAAATTCAAAATATTAGTAACAAATTCATCAGAAATTTTACATGATAATACTGGCTCACTGGAAGTTTTAACTTCCTTAAGATATTCTTCATCATTTTTAGAGTCATTAATTTCTACAGGTAAACACATATTTGATTTTATGAAAGATGGTCCATTAAACCATAATGAATTGTTCACTAGGTTTTTAGCTGACACACCTCTGGAAATAAGATCTGCAGGATTGTCTGCTGATTTTACATGTCTCCAATCGTAATTTGGGCACAACAAATTGATTTCCCTTACTCTGTTTGCAACAAAAGTTTTTAACCTTTCTGGTGGAGTTTTTATCCAGGATATCGCAATTGTTGAATCAGTCCACATGTAGATGTGATTAATTGGCACTTGAATAGTTGATATCACCTTGGATACAAGACGAGCCAACAGCAATGTTGCAGACAATTCTAAACGGGGTATAGTCATCGCTTTGATGGGACACACACGTGACTTGCTACACAAAATGCTGGATTGCACTTCACCTAATTCATTTTTGGAGCACAAATACAAAACTGCGCCAAATGCCTTGCTAGAAGCATCTGCAAATGCATGTAACTCGATGGAACTTGAATTGTTGATGAGTGAATTTCTTGAAACTTCTAGCTCGTTCACTGCCGGTAAGTCCTTTAAAAAATAAATCCAGTCATGCAAGTCATTTGGTGGAATTGGATCATTCCAACTCAGCCTTTGAAGCCAAAGTCTCTGCATGAATAATTTCGCAATTGTAATCACAGGAGCAATAAGACCCAACGGGTCAAACAATCTGGCAATAGTTGAAAGAACTTCTCGCTTTGTGAAATTATTCTTTAAATTGCAAGCCACTCTAAACGTGAAAACGTCGGATGTTGGGCGCCACAGCATTCCAAGAGTCTTTACTGTGTCAGACTCTGATGGAAATGAATATTCTAAATTTTTTTGATCATTCAAAAGTTCGGAATCGTTTGAAACCCACTTATGGAGTTCCATGCATCCCTTCTTTAACAGCTCAATTAATTGATACTGTAAATCTTTAGCTGCTTGCAAGTTATTACTACCAGTCAAAATATCATCTACATAAGTATTCGTTATAAGTTTAGCGGCTGCTTCAGGGTAGTTATTTTGTTCTTCTTCAGCGAGCGCCTTTAAAGCTCTAGTCGCTAAAAATGGTGCGCAGGTTGTACCATAGGTAACAGTGCATAACCTGTAAGTTTCCACAGGAGCAGATTGATTAGGCTTCCAGAGGATCCTTTGCAAGTTTCTATCGGATTCATCTATCAAAATTTGCCGATACATTTTTTTTATGTCAGCACAAAATGCATACTTGTAGGTTCTGAAATTTAAAATTATAGAGCAAAGCTCTTGTTGCACTGTTCCCCCATTTAATAAAATAGAGTTAAGAGAAACTCCATTATTTGAAGTCGCAGAAGCATCAAAAACAACACGTAAAGGTGTAGATGAACTTTCGGGACGAAAAACTGCATGGTGAGGAATGTAAAAGTTTTTACTTTCGGAATCAACAGAATCAACAATTTTCTCCATATGATTAAGTATGAAATATTCGTCGATGAATGCCTTGTATTGTTCTGCCATGATTTCATTTTTATTTAACTTTTTCCAAAGCAAATTCAATCGCCTCTCTGCCATTTCCCTTGAATCCCCTAATGTTGAGCGTTTGTCTTCGATTATTGGCAGTTTGACAATAAATCTTCCAGAATCATCTCTCTTGTAAGTTGAGAGAAAATGTTCTTCACAATACTGCCTTTCAAATGTCTTTGAATTATCTGTGTTATCACCCGGAAATGATTCGATTTCAAAGAATTCTTTAACTGAGTTTTCTAAAATTTCCCCTTCAGAAATTAATCCAGAAAAGAAATGAGACTCAGTCCCTTTAAGTGTTCCTGTGACAAGATATCCGAACACACTATTTTGAAGAAGCAATGAATTATCATAAGATCTAAATTTTTCAGATTTCAATATTTCGAAGAATAATTCAGCCCCTAATAAAACATGAATTTGACTGGGAATATGGAACGTACTGTCTGCAAGTTTTATTTCAGTTGGAAAGTTTATGTTATTAATGTTTATTTTCCTTGCAGGTGTTAAATCAGTAATTTTAGGAAGAATCAAAAAAGAAACATCCCTTGAAAAATCATTGCTTTCGTTAGAAATAGTAGCTATCAATCTATTTTTAACTAAGAATTCATCACCGGAAATGCCAGAGATCTTACAATTTATTTTTTGCTTTTCTAGCATTAAAGAATCGGCAACATCCTGTCTTAATATATTTACACTACTTCCGCTATCTAAGAGAGCTTTTAATTTTATTTTTTGCCCAACATTATTTTCAATAAGAATATTTGCTGTGCACAAAAGAGTATGATTTATTTCTGACGGTTGAATGTTCAAGGTCGATCCACCCGAAGAGTGAAAAACCTCAGCGTTCGGATTTAGATTTGCATTTGATTGCGCAACACTATTTGAGCTAGGCAAAACATTACTTTCGTTTTGCTGATCTAAATGAATTAATGAGTTATGGCCTTGTTTTTTACATACTCTGCAGATATATTTAGACTTGCATGGCGCGTTATGGCACTTTAAACAGTTTTTACATAAATGATGATTTTCTAATACTTTAATACGTTCAGCAACATTCAATTTTAAGAATTCATAACATTTTTGTAACGGATGTTCAGTATTACAGAGTACACATTTCTTCATAAATTGATTGCCTTTATTAGAACTGACAAATAAATTTTTCGCTTTATTTCCTGTTCCTTGAAATTCCCTTTTGAATCTGTTATTCGACGGATTTTTTCCTAACTGATCTAAAACTAATGCTCTTGATTCTAAAAACTTTAAGAGCTCCTTTAGAGAAGGAATTTCTTTCGATTGCAACGATAACTCATACGACTTTCTTGTCTCGTTATCTAGCTTCTCTAATATAATATTTGCCAGAATAGCGTTAGTTAGATCATTACACTCTAATTTCAAACTTTTCAATGCTCTTAAACTTTTATTAACGGAGTCTGTTATAGATTTTAAACCTTTGGATGATTCAAAACTCAGTTTCTGAATTTTTAACATATTGTCAATATGAATATCTACAACAGCTCTCCTATTCTCAAAACGATCTTCGAGAGCACAAAATAAAGAATCGAAAGTGTCATCACTTGTTTCAATTGATTTTGCTTCACCACGGAGGGCAGATTTTAAATAAAATAACTTTTGATCCTTTGAAAGATCCTTGTTTTCATTAATGAGACTTAAGAACTGATTTTTAAAATTCGAAAATTCTTCTATTTTTCCATAAAAGGTAGGTAAGGGAATTTCAGGCAACTTAGATTTATGTTCTATATGCTCAATATACGATTTCAAATCTTCATTGTGATCTTTTTTAGTTTCATTAAATGTTACAAGATCACCATTATTGTATTTAGAGAGTAAGCATTGAAGACTTACCTCTATTTCATCTCTTTCATCCTGTAAAGAAAACATTTCTTCATCTGTTTTTTTACTAGCTTGTTCATCTTCATCAAGTTCTAAATACTTGCTGTATAATAATTCCAGTTCTTGTTTCACCGATAATACACTGGTTAGTTTTTGTTTTGCAGTTAGGACAGTCTTTGTCTCATCATCGGAAGTTGATGACGCATCAATGAACTTCTTGATGTTCGTTAGTTTGGTTTTGATGGCACCTCGTGCCCGATTTAAATCCTTAATGGTTGCTGTTTTTGTAGTGGATTTCGTATCCATAGGTCGCTGGTTCGACTCCGGCTCGACGGACCAAAATGGAGAGGTATGAAATCAATACGACGGACCTCTTAAAGAATTATTTATTTAGTTGTCCGCTTAAATGGGACCTTTACAATTTATCCGCTATGGGACATAGTTATTATAGATTTTGCTCCGCTTAATCGGGAGATTACTCCGCTTAATGGGAGATTACTCCGCTTAATGGGAGATTGATGTTTACAGTATCAAAGCTTGTAGCTTCCTCAATCGTTTTACATTTTCCAGTAGGTGGCGCTGTTTATGTGGGCGGGGCACATGACGTTGATCTTAACACCACCAAAGGACTTTTTTATTTAGTTACTAAAAATTAAAGTTAAAAAAAAAAAACGCTTACCAAATGTTCATTAGTAACAAAAATATGAAAGAGAAAAAGTCAAACCAAACTTTGAAAACGAAACAACACGCCAATATCCAGAAATGTTGAAATTCGTTTTTCAAATCAACCGTTGTAAACCTTGTGGATATTGCAAACGATCAAGAAAAATTTTCTCTTGCATTTATTGTTTAAAAAAATATCGCATTTCCTATTTATTTCATTTCATATAATCACGGGATGAAAATTGTATTTTTCTGTTTTGTTTTTGGTAGGAATTAACTTATTTTTTTAATCAGGACTTCTGAAAATGTGGTGGCATCATTTTATTAAAAAACTGAATTTTTTAAAAATCCTCGTGAAGATAAATTTTTATTTTATGCGAAATAAATTGTTGGAAAATACATTAAAAATAGAATTTCAATCTATAGGTCAAAACATTAGTATTCTTGTAAAGCTAATTTTTTTAGCTTTAACTTGATGTAAAAATTAAATTTGTGCTGTAATATTTTCGGAAGTTATGGCGAAAAAACTTCAAAATTTCGCTTATTTTTTAATTAATTAAAATTTTAATTCAAAATTCAAAAAAAGGGCTTCGAGGTGCACATTCCCAGCCCCCAAGGTACACATATACCAAATTTGGTAGCTGTAGGTTTAACGGTCTGGCCTGTACAGCGCCAACAGACACACACTGTTCTTTATTATAAGTAAAAGATTTTTATATATAACAGAGGACTTCATATTTTTTGAATTTTATACCACGTTAATACGTAAAAATTCCAGCATCGTTGAAAAGTCCTTTTTAATGAAAGAACATTAATTCATTCTAAATGAAATACGTATAATTAAAGAATAAAATCATTTTAAAAAAATATTATTCAATTATATCTGTAAACTAATTAATATATTTAGCATTATTCAGAATTAAAATACTTCAAAATCTAATATTTTAAATGAAAAAAAAACTTCTTTTGTACGAAATATTATGATAAAAAATATCCTTTTATTATCCGTTATATTTTTAATTAATATGGCAAAGTCATTTGAACCAGATGATTTTTTTTTAAAAAATCGATGATAAGTAATTTTCTTCCTATGATATGTGTAATAGAAAACTTCAAATTTTGTTCACAAATGCCGATATTCATTAAAGACTTTTAAAACTTTTTCAGACGATTAATTAAATAAAATATTTTCGTTAATAAAAATATGAAACAAACTATTAGTCGTTCTCGATGTATATTGCTAATCAACAGTTTTAAAATTTATATTTTTGTATTCTTGCAGAATTTTGCAAGAGTGTTCTAATAAAATATTTTGGAATATTTCGTCTTACATGCATTCTTGTTCGTCTTACATGCATACAATAAAACTTCATTTGCCTAACAACCCAATTCTTAGTATCCGTATTTCAAAATCGTCTGCGTCTGTTCAATTATTTATTAATTTTTGGAAATGAATAAAAGAATGAATAAAATTGCACGGAAATAAAAATTGTTGTTATTGAAAAGGAAAAAAGAATTTGAATTTCAAGGCGGGAAATAAATAGTTTTTGAGGGATGATTTAGTTTGAAGTTACTGAGGGAGAACGGCGAAGTTTTGATTAATTGAGTAATTATCTAAATTCTTTATATATGTCAAGAATGGCCGTACGCTCCCTAACACTCTATTAAATAAAAAAAAAACGAAATTTTTATTGTAAATTTCAAGTTATCATGTGAGAACATTATTATTTTTTGTCATTATTTATTTTAATTAATTTAAGCCATTAACCAATTTAAACCGGTTTGAAACAATCACGTGACTTCTCTATCAGTCTCTATCCCTCTCTCTCTCTATAGACAAACTAGCTCTTACCCGCGATTTCGTACGCGTGGAAATTTTGATGTGTATGTGCGAGAACTGACAGTCTGATCACAATGTAAAATGTTATCAAAACCGTATGCATGCATAAATTTTCAACGTCAATCGGAGCAACGCAAAGACGTGAATTTTAAGCCCCAGTTGGGGTAACTCAATGCAGATTAGAAAATTTTAATTTCAATTCATCTATTTTATTTTTATTCAAAAGGACTTCTGAAGGACTCAAAAGATCTATTAACTAACAATGTTTAATTAAAAAAATTTTATACACTAAAATAAACAGAATCGTTTGAAATAACCGGTATAAAACATGTTACGCCTAACATCATTAGTGTGGGGGAAAGAAACTACTTAGAAGCTATGTACATGAAACTATAAAGGTACTTTAAAAAATTTAATCGAAAATGATGAAAATAGACAAAAGGGATATGTACAGCAAGAAAAAAAATCAAGAGAATTGAACAGGAAATATCGAATTATATTAACACAAGAGAAGCGTAAGAAAAAAAAATTAATACACATTCCTTTAGAATAGTAAGATAATATTAAAAGAACACCGGAAATTGAAAAATAAAAACAAACGATTCAAAAAGCTCAAGCAGGTGTTTTCAGATTTTTTTATTTTTTATTTTTAGACTGAAAAGTTATTTTTTAATTAATAAAAAACTAACCACTCAATTAACCGGAATAAAAATGAGCCTATGTTCTTCTGTAGACTATAATCTATCTGTGTGCTAAATGTCATCCAATTTCCACCAGCCGTTCTGGCGTGATTGAACCTCATCATCCATCCATCCAAACTTTCATATTTATAATAGTAGAATAGATATAGATATTTATAATGATATTTTTTTAAACTTTCATTTTCAATTTTTACAGCTGGCAAACAAAGTGTTGGAGCTCGATCATTTTGAGACGAAATAACAGCTATGATGTCATAGTTCGTCAACCTTTTAAAAACGTATCTGCTGTCAAAGAAGCAAACGTAATAATAAAGCTATGCTGGTAAAAGCAGGTGAACCTTTTAAAAACGTATCTGCTTTCAAAGAATAATACGTAATAATTATGCAATACCGATAAAAGTAGGTAAAAATCATCAAAACCTCTTAACGAAAACAACATTATATTCTCAGAAACGTCATTGTACATTTCTTACAGGAAAACACACACACCTCGAAATTCTTTTAGCTAACCATAGCATCAATTTCATTAATTCTTATTCCATATGAAAGTTCATAAGCCTTAAAATACACCATCAATAATAACCCTTCAGCACTATTAGTTTTTGAGAGAGTTTTCAAAAACTCTACTACGAGTGTATTCTCTATGGGGGGAGGATCCAAGGCATAGTTCTTAAGCCATAACCACTGCTGATTACCCACGTACTGATTTCTAAATACATTGCAAAATAAAACTTTGAAAGAGACCTTAGCCGCCATAAATGGGCGTATTTCGACACTCAGCAAAAACAATTAATCAGACAGAATAATCTGTTAATTGTTTGAAAAATAAACCAATACTATATTTTCACTTGTTATAAAACGAGGCATTACACAAAAACAGGATAACATTAGTATTTTTAATATGAGGTATGATGAATGAATAACTGGTCGGCGAAGGCGGCTAGCAAACTACAAAAGGAGGCTTCATATATAAAGTTTAGATTCATTCAAGCATAGAATGGAACGCTTCAAAATATTTATTGTAATTAGAATATAACTTTGTTTATTATAATTAAAATGACTTTGTTTATTGTAATTAAAATACAACTTTGTAAAATTATACGGCAGTTCTTTTAAAGAACTTTTTAAAAAGAATATTATTATTATTTAAAATTATACGCTAAATAATTTTACATCTATATAAGAATTAAATTAAAATATAACTTTGTAAAATTATACGGCAATTCTTTTAAAGAACTTTTTAAAAAGAATAATATTATTATTTAAAATTATGCGCTAAATAATTTTACATCTATATAAGCAATAACAACAAATAAAATAGTAAATGTTAACAGCCTCAACCGCAACTCTTTTCTCCAATAAGAGTCTTAAAAGCTTAATGTTTATACAATTATGTAGATAAAGAACATATTTTTAACATCTTTTCTTATTTAAAAAGAAATTAAATCTACATTCAAGTTATGCGTTGTAATTTAGATAATTCGAAAGAACATTTATTTAAATGAAAGCTCAAAAGTGGAATATTAAATTTACGCATGGTGGGGCTTTTTGAGTCTTAAGTAATTAATTCCAAAAGCCGCCCTTCTTTTCTTTTTCTTTTTTTTTAAAGGAAACATCGTTTTTCTAAATTGCGAAAATGCTCGCGTTCCTGAAATCGCTCACGCTTTAAGCTAAAAACAAAATAAGCATACATTGCAGGGTCATTAAAAAGAGCAAATAAGCCTCAAATCATGATATGGATGTAAATTAAGTTAAAAATGTGCATTCTTTCATGTTTGAGCTTGTAAAGATCTTATTAATTTGAACACAAGCGTCAAAGCCAAACAAAGCGGTTTATTTGACTTGAAACTAAATATTTATTAAAAGTGTTTTTAAAAAATAATCTTCGTTAAAAATATTTTTTTAAAAAAAAATCATCCTTTGACCAAAATTATATGAATAATCTTCAAAGCGGATATTTTTAAGCCTTATAAAGTGAAAAAAAAGATAGTAATTAAAAGGAAAGATTATTAACGTTTGACCTAAAAATCGTTTGCTACATTTTATTTTTGCGATTGCAGAAGAAAATTTTTCTTCATACTTTTCAATTTTTTTTATTAATTGTTTGGCTTTTTCTTTGTTATATAACAAAAAAATTTATAATTATTTTAAACTATTTGATCAACGCCAAAAATTTTTAAGTAACTTTAAAAGTTGCTATAATGAAATTCATTTTATTTAACTTCAAAACCACAAGAAAACGTAGCTGTGCATGCCACATAAAATGTAACGACATCATTTTATTTATTGAACATTATACATGTGTTGACATAACTATTTTTTGAATATTTATTTTAATTTTATATATTTTATTTATATTTTTTAGAACACAGAATTATATTTGTAGTCACAAAATTATCCGCCTAGTTTGATATATTTAATTTTTTCATTATTTTGATAACCATCATTTAATATTTATTTTGAAACATTATTTGGTATTTAATTGTTCCATTATTTTTATAACCAACTAAATGAATTCAAAACATTTATAAATTAACTCATACATGAGTAATCTAATGATCTCTATACATAAAACCCTTATTGGAATGCACAGTCAATCAGAATTTTTTAATCATTTTTTGGCAACAGTTCGCGTTGTCAGATTGTTTACATGGATTTCATTTTAGGATTTTTAGAAAAATCCTGAGAAAACTTTTTTTAAGAGAGGAAATAAAAAAAAGAGCATAAAATGAGTAGTTTAGATTCAAAACCGATATCATCAAAAACGAGAAATTAATATAAACGGAAATTTGAAGAATCATAACACGATTCAACCAGATTGAAAAAACAATGGCAGTGGTTTATCCAAAAATAAATTTATAAATGTACAAATTCAATGAGTTTTTAATTTTTGAAACTGCAAATTGTATTTGCATAGACCTGTTATAAAGTAACTTAATTAATTACGTATTTATTATTTATTAGAAAACTAATTATTAATCTAACTACTTACATTAGATTGTATTCCACGAGAGAAATTCAGTAAATTAATAACTGTTAATATTATTTTCATACGAAGCTTATTATTTAATTAAATTAATACTTTTATGTTCAAGTAAAAGTCGCTAAATAATTATTTTGGTAAATTTTTCAATAATTTTATTTTTTTAACCATTCTATGAAATATTTCTTAACAAATAAAATAAATTAGCACATATATTCGTAAAATTACTAAAACAGAACATCAACGTATTGATTAAATTAAAAATACGTAAAACTAAGTTAGTTATTTAAAAAAAATCGTCTGGCGTAGTTCCATCACTAAAGAAATTAGAGAAAAAAACTAACAAAAGGTAAATCATTTTAATTAAATTTATTTTTATAGAAATTAAAAGTAGAAAATGAATTTCCAACATCAATAGAATTGTTTTTAAGACACGAGTAGTAAATGAAAGGCGTGCAGTGAATTTTAAAATTTGCTTCGAGCATTTCTTGTAAACATAATTAAATTTTATTCAGTTCTCATCAATATTTCACATTTTAATCTAGACAAGCATTTTAATTTTTGAAAGAAGAAAGAAATTAGAAAGATTATGCATATTTTTTAATGCGTATTTATGAGGTTTTTTTTTTTTTTTTTTTTTTGTATTGACGCGTTTGTATGAGAACTGGTGGTGTGATCACAATGTAAAATGTCATCAAATCGTATCATTATGGCGCTGTTAAAAACAATTTTCTCCAAAAAAAAAGTTAGCGACAATAGCAGCGTTTCAAATTGTAAGATTTCGATGAACGCTGAAGCCAATTGATGGAAATATAGGAAAAAAATCAATAAATGCAGAAAAATTTAATCGAAAATAATGAAAGAGGCGAAAAGAAAACGTATAGAAGGGGAAAAATGAAGGGTAATGAACAGGTAAGATCGAATTACAGTAACATAAAAAAATGAAAATGACCAACCTCGCAAAGCAGCAAATGGTCGTATGTAAAAGCTTAGCCCACATAACTAACCTAAAAAAATTATTTACAGCGTGTACCAGAAATGAAACAAAACAGTAAACCAATTATTCAAAATCGTTTAGCTGATTAGTCAAGCCTAAACAAAATAAAGTCAAGAACACACTGCGCATGGGTTTTCATTACCAATTAGGGTTAACGCAAATGAACGAATTTTCTACGCCAGTTGGGGTAATGCAATTCAAATTAGAAATTTTTAATTTCCTTTAAAATGTTTTATTTTAATTCAAAACTATTTCAGCAAGAATCCGAAAGATTGATAAATCAACTATGTTTAATTTTAAATACATTATACACTAAGGAAATGAACAGAATCGTTTGAAATAAACGGTCGAAAACATATTAAGCCTAACCTCATTGGCGTGGGAAAAAATAAGCTCAAGTTCTTCTGATTTGTCAGCGAGAAGAGGATTTTTGGCGGGAAAGTAAGAAAAAAGTCGTTTTCACTGTTTACCTCGCAATTTTTCCGTTTCTTCTCTTGTCTAAACGGAAATATTAGAAATAAAAGATTAAAATGAAATCTGCTATGATTATTTCAATATATCATGTCATAGCATAATTTCTTGAACAGCCAAGCACCACATGCTCGTGCAAGTTAAATTATATTTTTATCCATTTTAATGGTTTCATCGAATGAGTCACTTTAGTATTGCAAACGATTCAAAAAAACTTTGTCTCGCATTTTTGTTAAAAAAAAATCGCACTTCCTATTTATTTCATTTCATATAATCGCGCACTCAAAATGACATTTTTCTAGGTTTTGTTTACTGTAGTCATTAACTTATTTTTTTAAAAATCAGAACTTTTGTAAATGGGATGGCATCACGTTATTAGAAACTGATTTTTTGAAATGCTCGATCAGATAATAAAATTTTTATTTTTCGCCTACGAATTTTTGTTAACTCCAAATACCCCCAAAACAACATCATGTTCTGACATGATAATAAAGGGCAAATTATTTTTACAGAGGTTAAAAACAGAAAAGAATTTCGAACATCAATATAATTGTTTTTAAGACAAGAGTAATACATGCAATGTGCGCAGTGAATTTCAAATTCGAATTTCATTCAAAGTAGTTTTCATCAACGTTTCATATTTTATTCTAATCCTATAATAAAATGCACACAAAGTAATTTCATAGTAATTTAAAAGAATTATGTTCAGTACTTTTGGCAACAAGCCATACGTTACTTAGGCTGATTGAACTAGACTTTCAAAACATATTGCGCGTTCCGAAACATTTAATGAGAAAAGTGCTAAATTTCACCACTTATGAAGCATAATGGCCAGTAGAATCTGTTTCCAATTCCCATATTTATTATTTATAAATTACTTTTACAAAACTTCCGAAGCCATTAGGCTTTAAATAAAATCACTTATTTCTGATGGATTATAACTTCTTTCAGAAAGCGTCCATTAAAAAATAAATATTCCTCATTCCATTTCCCAGAAAAACGCAGCCGATACTAAATCGAATACCAAAAGAAAAAGAATAAAATAATATCTTTTGGCAGATTCAAGAGACGCTCCATTTTATATCGCATCTCCAGTCTTTAATGTTGTTTATTTTTTTAATGTTTAAATGTATGTTTTCTTTTAAAAGAAAACGATTTTTAGATGCGTTTAAAACAAGATAAACAAAAAGTGAAAATTGTATTCACTTATTGGCAAGAGGCGAAGCTCAGCTTTCAAAAGGATATTACTTCCGGATTTAGAAAGGGACAATATTAAACGTCAAAACTTTTGAAAGAATTGATGAAACTAATAACTCCTAGCTAGCAGAATATTTTAATCATATATTCATGACAGTTTTTTTTAATTTCAAACCTTTCAACTTCCTTCATGTAAATTTTATGTGTTTATTGAATAATTAAATTTCTTCATGACACAAAATTCTGAAGAAAAAAAACACCATGCTAAATTTGAATTATAGATAAAATTTTATTCATTAAAATTGTAGGGCCATTTTGATTATCATTGAATTAACGTGATTGTGAAATCGTTGAATTAATCGTGATAGCCGTATTAACGTGATCTTTGCCATCGTTGAATTAATCGTGATCGATAAATTAACATGATCGTTCCCAACTGATCGAGTGCCATTTTGATAATCGTTGAATTAATGTGATCATTGCAATCGTTGATTTAATCGTGATAGTACAATTAAAGTAGTCGTTGCCATCGTTGAATTAACGTGATCGTTGCAATCGTTGAATTAAACGTGATAGTGGATTAACGTGATCGTGTCTATCGTTGAATTAATCGTGATTGGTAAATTAACGTGATCGTTGCAATTGTTAAATTAAACGTGATAGTTGGATTAGCGTCATCGTTGCCATCGTTGAATTAACGTGATCGTTGCAATTGTTGAATTAAACGTGATAGTTGGATTAGCGTCATCGTTGAATTAACGTGGTCGTTGCAATCGTTGAATTAAAAGTAATAGTTGGATTAATGTGATCGTTGTCATCGTTAAATTAACGTGATCGTTGCAATCATTGAATTAATCGTGATAGTGGATTAACGTGATCGTGTCCATCGTTGAATTAAAAGTAATAGTTGGATTAATGTGATCGTTGTCATCGTTGAATTAACGTGATCGTTGCAATCGTTGAATTAATCGTGATAGCTGGATTAACGTGATCGTGTCCATCGTTGAATTAAACGTGATAGTTGCATTAACGTGATCATTCCCATCGTTGAATTAATCGTGATTGTTTAATTAACGCGATAGTTCCTAACTGATCGATTGCCATTTTGATGATCATTGAATTAACGCGATAGTTGCCATCGTTGAATTAATCAAGATTGTTGAATTAACGTGATCGTTCCTAAATGATCGATTGCCATTTTGATGATCATTGAATTAATGTGATAGTTGCTATCGTTGAATTAAACGTGATAATTGGATTTACATGATCGTTGCCATCGTTGAATCAATCATGATTGTTGAATTAACGTGATCGTTCCTAACTGATCGATTGCTATTTGGATGACAATTGGATTAATGTGATCGTTGCTATTGAATTAATCGTGATAGTTGGATTAACGTGATCGTTGTCATCGTTGAATTAAACGTGATTGTTGAATTAACATGATCGTTACTAACTGATCGATTGCCATTTTGATGATCATTGAATTAACGTGATCGTCGCCATCGTTGAATTAATCGTGATTGTTGAATTAACATGATCGTTCCTAATTGATCTCTTGCTATTTTGATGATCGTTTTGTTAACATATTTGAAGTTTTAAGAAGCCTATTTCAGAATTAATATCGCGTATTTTAACTCATACTTAATAACAATTTTCGGCGAATGTTAAGATTAATGTCAATTTAGAATCACTGACCATAACTGATGGTTCTGAAAAATTATCCATCGAAAAAATGATATTCTTTTCAGTTGTCATAATAAATTAATGGTATAAAAACACAAATGAATCGATATAAATTAAAAATAGGTTTACATTCAGCCAGCTGCTATCTGTCCAGCAAGACCACGCATGTGGAGAAACTGTACAGTAGCAAGTTTTTGTCCCGTCGATAAAGGACTTGCTGTTGTCCACTCTTTCAGCGTATGTGCAATCTTTCTTCTGCGCATGCGTGACTGACTCAAATATTATAATTAGCTCAAATACGCCTTTGAATTCAGTCAACTACAATCCATCCAGTAAGATCACTCATGCGAAAAACTGTACAGTAGCAAGTATATGTCCCGTCGATAAAGAACTTGCTATTGTCCACTCTTTCAGCGTATGTGCAATCTTCCTTCTGCGCATGCGTGACAGACTGAAATGCTAGTGAAGATGAATTGCTGAGATCCGTAAATTTTACTAAGTACGTACGCTTGCCTTTCATCTCAAAGAGAATTTCTGAGGGATTATGTTAAGCGCAAATAGATGGCGCTGCGAAATCGATATCAAAATCATTTAAAAAATGATAAATAATTGAAATACAGCAGTTCTACTAATCATGGTAAAGGATGCATTAAAACATAGAAGGGTGAATTTCCAAATGGTAAAGATGCTAAACCATTCCAGATCAGTGTCACAATCCATCACAATCTTGTTTCCGGGGACAGTTGGAAATTATTGATTAATTTTGGGTTGATACATTTTGAAAAATTTCATTTATTAATCCTTTCTTTAAACTTTTAACAGGTCCCCAAATGTTTCAATCGGATTTTGATGATTACTTTTAATTTGAGTGTTTTGACCAATACACATAGAGTTCTCAATACAAGGAAATCAAAGTTGGTAAGAAAGGAATTATTCAATGGAAGGCGAAATAAAGCCTTGAGAAGAAAAAAATTAGTAGTGACATCGCTAATTTCACATTTTTTAAAAGGAAATTCTGGATTGTAGTAAAGATTAATGAGCTGAGTTCTGACGATTCATAATATTTTTACTTCAGCTGAAGATTACCGCTAATTTTATTTTTTATTTTGTATTTGGATTGAATTTGAGCAATTTTAATTGTTCACTGATTGTTATCAAGTAAGAATATGATGTTGTTTTGTTGTCTCTAGAATTTACGGGCAAAAAATAAAGATTATGGACCTCCGGAAATTTTCAATTCAAGAATTATTTACCTGCTTTTACCAGCATTGCATTATTATTAAGTATGCTTCATTAAAAGCAGATGCGTTTTCAAAAGGTTCACCTGCTTTTACCAGTATTGATTTATTATTAAGTATGCTTCTTTGACAGTAGATGTGTTTTTAAAAGGTTGACGAAGAACTATGACATCATAGCTGTTGTTTCATCTCAAAATCGGCCGATCTTCTAAACTTTGTTTGCCACCACAAAAAAAAATGATAATGAAATTTTTTTTAAAAAAATTATCATTATATATATGTACCTATTTATAAATTATAGAGGGATAGAGAGAGATAAAAAAGTCTCATGATTTTTCAAACCGGTTTTAACTGGTTAAAGACTTAAATGAGTTAAAACAAATAATGACTTAAAAATAATAATTTTCTCACAAAACTACTTGGAATTTGTGATCGTATATTTCATTCTGTTTCATTTTTTCATTTTTTTTTCAAATTGAATTTAGTGATTAATTTTGAATTGAACGATATAAACGCGTAAATATCCACAATAAGAAAACGACATTTTAAATTTAGCTATAAATTTACATCTAAATTGTGCTACATATTATATTAATTTTCTATTTCTTAAGAACAATTTTAAGGTGAAGATGCTTTAGGTTATAGCAAAAATTGTGGAAAATGAGCCATTAAGATATTAAGCGTTCAACCATGAAATAAATACTTTAATTTAATATCAGGAGATTCAATTTTTTTCTTCCAAAATTGATCATACTAGGGTAATTATCTTTTTATTAAATCTAACTTTTATTTTTCATCTTTACCTCTTGTTCTTTTTATGTAATGATTAACGTAAGGAATTTCACACTTTCAATCAATTAATTTTTTGTGTTATTAATAATTAATAAGGATATTGAAAATGAAAATTGGCAATTAAACCTATGCTTTTTAGTAATTTATCCTTGTATAATTCGTATCTTTAATTTTTTTTAACAATTCGGTACTTTATTTATGAAATAATTCATCAAATACGTTTTTGACATCATAATGTTAGACCAGGATTGTGTCTGTAATTGTCTATGGATTGGATTGTGTCTGTAATTGTCTATTATTACCACATTTGGCACAGAATTACTTTTTAGTAAGTAAAAACTTATTAATGAAGTATTTTTTGAAATTTTAATTTAAAAATTATTCAAAATGCTAAAATTTTTTAAAAATACCTTCGCAGTATATAATTGCACACAAAAAAATTCATGTCATTTAAATTCATTTTCCATGTCATATCATTTTAAAATTCAAAAAATTAGCCTTTCAGCTACATCACCATTTTATTTGACCTTTCCTTCCAAAAAAATTTAATAAACTGTTAGAAATTATTTAATGTGCATTCTGCATTTCCATTGTTTTAATTACTGTTCATTATAAGATTTCAAGGGGAATAAATCTTAGGTTTAAAAATAGTTAATTTAGTTAAACTAAAAAATTTAATTATGTCTAGTACATTTCTTTCTTTTTTTTCTTACTTGATGGGATTGTAATGTCGAATTGGTAGATAATTAAGACATATTTAATGATGTCAACATCTACTCATAAACAATTACATTTTTCTATTTTTAAAAGTAATTAGTTGCTATTTTGAAAACTAGACTGTTTTGAAACTAGACAGTTTTTCCCTGAAGAAAAAAGACAGTTCTTTCGGTTTTTTCTTTTATTCTTGTTCTCTTTTTTTTCACTGAATGATTATTTTTTTAAAGCAAAAATTCTTCTATGACACCAAAAAAAGAAATAAGTTTAGTTAAAAGCAAAAATTGTCATTTGTGACTGAATACAAAATCTGATAAACTGTGTCACTAGAAATAGAAATAGAATATTAATTGTAGAAAAAAAAATTTATAATTTACATGCATTTAAAATTTCAAAAATGTCTTTCTGCTCACAGTTTTTTAAAAGCGCTGATTTCCTGGAAACTCAAGGTCTCGGCTGAAGACATCTGGTTGAATTCAGCATCAAAAATCGAATGTCAGAAGTGACGTTTTCTTCTTTTTTTATCACACCCGTCGGGAGTATCCAATAATAACTTCTTAAAAACAACCCGAAGAAATGCTTCCGCTGTATTCGGTATGTCCGAATTTATCGTCTGCGTAAATTTTAAAACATGATAAAGTTTATATGCAAGAATATGATTTTGGTCAATTGAGCGACGGAACATGCGTCACAAGAAATGCATGACAAAATCGTTCAAATTAATTTCAGGGTTAAAAAAAACAAAACAAAACTACCCACCTAAATGCGGTACGTTGATTTTTTTGGGTATCAGGTTCTTATTAAGAACGATTTTTTATTGTATTAAATGATTTTTAAATTAAAAAAGAAAATATATTAATATTTTTCCCGTATATTATTGCTGTACAAAAACAGTTTTATATAATTTTAAAATTCAAAATTCGATTTATTATATTACATCATTAACTCTTTTATGAAACTTTAACAAATTCTCCATGATTTACAAGAATATTTTTCTTGATTAGGATTACCACATTTAATCTCATGCGCATTGTGATAATATAAAATGTATTTATTGAATTCCTATTATTGAGTCTTTACATTTATAAACAAACTGTATAAATAAAATAGAGAAAGACAAAACAAAGTCATAAAATTATCATTTTATGGCGTTTCGGTTAAAGGTCTGAGTTTTCTTTTAATAATTTTCAATAGTGAAAAAGACTTAATTTCTAGCACTATAAATAACTAGAAAATAAGGCAATTTAATCAGAATTTTTTCCCAAAAAAGTATCGGTTAGAATACGACAACGAACAGTTAAACACACACAGTTATATATTTCTGTGATTCTACCATTTTTTTAAAATGGCTCCATTACGAAGAAATGATTAATTTTATTTTTAGTTTAGTTTCCCAAACGATTTATTTTATTTTAATAAAACAGCTGTTTTATAAATAAAAACATACTTTTTCCAAACATTTTTGTTTGTTTGCTCTTTAATAAAATTAGATTCTTTGTAAATAATAAATAAACTTCATCTAATAGAAACTTATTTGTTAACGTATATTCATGATTAAAGTTATTACTTTAAACAGAATTTCAAAACAAGTATTTATCGAAAAAATTAACGAAAAGAATTGACAGATAAAATTAATCTAGGAAATGACACTTAAACGCAGAATTAATGCTAACTTGGCTTTCGGAATGGCAGCCAAATGGACTTGTCGATTGTTTACATCGGAAGTTTGCTCTACCGGAAGTAATTTGCTATCTCAGCAGAGTGCATTAGTGAATTGGAAACTCGTCCATCGTTGATGTATCTTAAAATGTCAAATTCAAGCAATTAGACAAAATTCCAGATAATTCAACAGAATACTAGCTACAGACTTTATAACTGAAAATGATTTTCTTGTAACAAGTGCGAAAGAATATAATTAATGGGTTGTTTATTCTATTTTTAAAAACTAATATTAGCTGATTTATCGCTTATGTTTATCATAGAGGCTTTATATTTTAGTATGACAATGTTTATTTGTTGGATGTTGATTGTAAATTGTAAAATGTGTAATACAAAATTATGCAAAATGCTGTAGGAAGCAGATGTTTGGATTTAAGATACCAAATCAGGTATATACTTAATTCTTGAAAGCAGGTACTCACAAAACGATCGATTTTTCAATATTTTAATTACATTTTTAATTTAAAACTAAACGAGATTTTAACTGTTTTTTTAATTATTTTGAACCATATTATTTGAAAAAATCAATTTTCTGTCCCTTTAAAAATTTAAAAAAAATTATAGTTTCAATGATATCTGATTTATTTCAGATCCTTTTTTATCATGTGAGAACATGATGTTGTTTTGGTAAGGAGGTTTTGTTGTCTCTGAAATTCACAGGTAAAAAAATATTTGTTTTTGTATTTGTAGATAGCGAGTTACCTGACCCATAACATTTGAGGTTAGTTTTGCCAGTATTGTTTGAAATATTTTATTTAAGTTACCATCAACTGCTTTTTACTTGTCGTTTCTATGAAATGACGTCATCTTCCAGTATGTTTACGATTTCTTACTTTTAAATAATCAATCTAATGAGAAGATTATCGGGTATTTTGGTTTTTTTTTGTTTTAACTATTGAAATTTTGTAAAACGCGACATATTTATTCTTTAATGATATTATAAGTGCATTTTTACTAGCTGTATTTCTCAAAATACTGTAAATATTAGAATATAATTTTAATATCTATCTGCTTTACGTTCATTGGATTTTACCATACATACAATGGCTTCCAGTAAAGTGAACTTTTCGTCGAAATTACTGTTTTTTTTAAATCTTAAAATCGGTCGAGCTCCAAAACTTTGTTTTCCAGCTAGAAAAATTGAAAATGAATGTTAAAAAAAGTATCATTAGAGAGAGAGAGAAAAGTCTCGTAATTTTTCCACACAGATTTAAATTTGTTAGTGACTTAAATTAATTAAGGCAAATAATCACTTAAAAATAATAATGTTCTCATTTGATAACTTAAAATTTGCGACCGTAGATTTAATTTTTCTTTAAATCAACAATTTGTTCAAAAAATGTAAGCATATTTTTCAGCAATGCATCGTTTTAATATCTACTTTTTACAAATTTATGCATTGCAAATGACATTGAATATATTTTTAATTTCTCGTATTTGAAGTACAAAGAACGTATAAGGATCATCCAAAAATTCAATCTCAAGATTTTAGTGAATCTCCAAATTTTAGACCTCTCTGAGTTCGAAAGCACATTTTTGGAAAATGTCCATCTATTTGTTTAAAGATAACTGAAAAACGCTTAGGGTTAGACAGCAAATTTATATCATCAAAATTAGTTGAAAAGTCTAGTGTTATAGACAAACTAATTATTCATATACTGTTGATTTGAAAATGACAGAAAAGCTGTGAAATACTTTTTCATCTATTCTACAGTGAACTTTAAGCAAGACTAATCGATATTAAAAGCCTCATTTATCACAACGACGCGAAATAAAAAAAAATCGTTTTCGTTTGGCGAAAAAAAATTCTACTTTTTATAATGGATTAATCATAATATTTCAGAAATTAGATTTGCGTTCAAAGAAAGATTAGAACAGCAACAATAGATAAAATAGAATACTTTTTTTCAAAGATATTTATGAATTTAATAAGTTAAATGACTTTTAAAACTAATTACTAGGTTGTTTAGAAATTAGAAGAAAATTAGTTAATTAAATTTATTCTTTATTTAAATAATATGCGTAATAAAAACTGGAAACAAGAAAGAAATAGACGAAGTTAATGGATTTTTCGGTATTCAGTGTTATTACTACTAAATAAATCAAATGAGAATTACATCACTTTATGCGTTTTGATAAAATGAGACTTGGTTTTTATATAGAAATATAAAAATTTGTAAACTAAAAGATTAAAAAAAGATTAAAAAGATTAGAAGATTAAAAGACTAAAAGATTAAAAAAGATTTTAAAAAAGGTATTTTTTATGAATATTATATTAAATAAATAATTTTTAAACCTTTTTAATATTTTAAAATTACATTTTTTAAATTCATGCTATGCAACAATATTTTTTCACAAAATCATGAAAACCAAATTTATTACATAGTTTTATGGCGATATAAATACGGTAACTTATTCTCTATACTATCCATGTTGCGCTACATGAAATCTTATTTTTCAAAATAATCGTTATTTCCAGAGATGAAAAAATTCTTTAATTATTATATTGTCATAATTTTTTTTTGCATTTACTTAATACCTGACTTTGATATTTTATTTTGTATTTTTTTGGCAACGCATTTTTTTTCTTTTGACAATTTTTCAATTTATGTATTTAAAGAGAATTAGAATCGTCTGCCGCTTGCATTGCGGATGTTTTTTCATTTTTTTAAATTTTCATAGTTTTCTTTAATATTTTAATCCGATTATATTTTTCCCTAATTGAAGATATAATTATTGAAGTTTATTTTCTTTTATAAATTAACTATAATAACTTTTAAGTATGTTTTCGTTTTGAACATCGTTTGATATTACAAATTTTTAAAAATCTTTCAGTACATTAAATCTAATAGAAGAAAGCTATTTTCCTTTCTGTTTTAAGTTTTTAGGCAATAAAGTACACTAAAAGAAGTGATTTTTTTATTTCATTTCATTATTTTACTGAATGAAGTGGATAATTATTTCATTCGTATTTTGGCTAAACTTAAGAATGCGGAGAATGCTTAAGAATGGCAATTATAAAACCTACAGTACCCTCACGGTTTTGCCCATGGCATTGCATCCAAGAAGGAAAATTAGCTATAAAAAATCTAGCCTTCACTCGATATAATATGAGCATGTTACTTAAAATTAAACAAACAAAAATACGTTTAGAATTTATCAAAAATAGCTACAAAATAAATTTTTATAGCACACATCCAGAAATTATTAGACTGTTACAAAGGTAAAAATAGGATATGTCCTTAGACAAAACACAGACGATCCTTTCGAGGTTGGATTTCCTTCTTTTCGGCATAATGAGATTTGAATCGCTATCTAAAATCAGACGTACACAACAAAATGTATCGCATATGCATTCCACAGCTCTTGTAATACAACTTCCTCTTTTTATTTTGATATGATTTTAATGTACTAACCTCCCTCCCCACAATAAATGTTTTACAAAATGGTATAAATAAGAGGTATATATAAGATGTAATATAATAAATGGTATATATAATATGTAACTCTCTAGTTAATTTTGAATGAAATATATTACACTAGCAGAGCCAGCGGTACGGCGTTGCCCGTGGCACAGCATCGAAGAAGAAAAATCAGCTTTAAGTTTAAGTCTAGCCTCCACACGACATGACACGGGCATGTTACGCAACATCAAACAAAGATAAAAATATGTTTGGAAATTAACAAAAATATCCACAAAGCAATTTTTTACAGCACACATACAGATATATTTTGACTGTTAAAAAGATAAAAATATGTGTCCGTTGACAAAACACAGACGATCACTTCGCTGCTCTGGAGATTCATTCTGTCTCCGCAATTCAGTTTCAGGGCGATGTAAAGAAAGACGTTTATTACGCTCATCAAAAGGCTCCCCTTCCCTAAGCGTGGACATTATTTCTCTGATATTTGCCAACCGAACGTTTCTTTCCTCTTCCGGTCAAGGATGAATTCCCTTTTTTGGGGGGCGGGCATAATGAGAATTGAATCTCTGTTTAAAATCAGACAAAAACAAAGAAATGTTTCGCATATGCATATCACAGCTCTTGCTATTTGCACGTATGCAGTTTGAGGTTTCCGGGCATGCGCGGATAAATTAAAATTGCAATTATAAAACTCTTTTCATTTATTTTGATAAGACTTTAATGTATTAAAACCTTTCCCTATAAAGGTTCTACAAAATGGTATAAATAACTCCGTTAACTATTTCTCGAGGTTTTGTGGTTCCAACATACAGATGCTTTCAGGAGACTTCATTTTATGCTATGCATGGATTCGATTTAGTTAAAGGTTATAATAATTTAAATAAATGAAATGTATTTTATTTTTTATCAGTCTGGGTGGAAGGGCTACTTGTTAAATTCACCCTTCTAGCGTCTCTAAAGGGTAAAACTTGGCGATCTAGTCAGTCTGAGCAAAAGTCCCGCGAGACATTAGATCATTTCCAAAAGTTTGTTGCCATTTTCGATTACCAATAAAAATAATCCTTCCCCAGGCATAAAATTATCTTTTGGACAATTATTACAATAAACCGTCTGCTTTGAGAAATATGCTCAAATGAAATTATCGAAAAATTGATCAATTTATGGCCTCCATCCATTTGGATTTACTACTGAAGTCGAAGCAAGGTCCGATGGAAAAGTTTTGGATCGTCTGCTAGCAGTTCAACTAAAATAAAATATAATGGCGGGTATACGGGTATTCTTTCCCTGGTAAATAAAATAATTTTAATTACATTTTTCATATCTCAAAGCTAGACTTTAAGTAGATATTATTTACAGGCTGGCGTACTATCTGTAAATTCTGTTGTTCATGAAATGGTATGCATGATGTTAAAAAAATCTAGTCACTATATTAAGCTGGCATTTGAACAAGTATGGATAAATAGTTTTGAAAAACTTATATTTGACCATTTTTCCAAATAAGTTTTATCCATAATATTAATTTTTAAATTATTTTTTTAATCCTTGAAAAATTAAGAACACATTATTGATTCTAGTAAGAAAATGATAACAATTTCGTATTATATATTTGAGTATAGTGAAATATCTATAAATGCAATTTTAATTTATCGAAATATCAATTTCGTTATATGTGCACATCTATAATTCACTTTTTCTTTTTTTATCATGTGAAAACATGCTGACGTTTTGATTAGAAGGTTTTGATGTCTCCCAAATTTACTGGTAAAAATATTTTTACTTGCTTTTACCAGTATTGCATTATCATTATGAAAGCCTCATTGAAAGCAGATGCGTTTTAAAAAGTTCTATCGGCTTTTACCAGTATTGTTTTATTATCACGTAGACTTCTATGGCAGCAGATGAGTTTTTAAAAGGTTGAAGAAGAACTATATTATTTCATCTCGAAATCAATCGAGATCCAAAACTTTTTTGCCAGTTCGAAAAATTAAAAATGAAAGTTTAAAAAAATTATCATTATATATATATGTAACATTATTATTTGTTGAAGTCTCTAAATATGTAACTTTATAATTAGGTGGTTTCAAAGACATAGAAGACACTTTGAATTTTTAAGTTCGTTTTATTCCATCATGGGAAGGACGCATTATGTACAAGCAGAAGTAACAAGAACAAAACGGAACAAGGAAAAGTTGATGAAACTTTTATCCTTATGAATATATACTGTGAAATTTTAATAGGGATTTCTATAACATGTCAATTACATGTAGATAACGTGTAAGGGAATCTTAGGGATCTATCCAAGGAATGTGCTTGGCTGGATAGTTTTTATCGCTTCACTCGGAGTGTGAGAATTTGTCAGTTTTTAGCTAATTCATCAATTTTATAAAGCTTTCTTTGAATTAATTAACTAGAACGAGTGGAATGGATCAGGAAATACGTGAACCAATTTTAGAATGAATTTACTATAGCTAAATCAAGATAAAAATTTGGAAATTAATTAGGGTTTTATTTAATTTTAATACGCATAAATACAATGTAAAACATATAATTATTATTTGTGAGCACATAGCAGAGCCGTGGCCTTAATTATGGAGAAGACAGGATGAATTTTTAAATTCGTTTTATTCCATTACAAGAGCAGGCATTATATATAAGCAAAAGCAAAGTGCACAACACAAAACGGAATGACGAAAAATCAGATTAAATTTTTATCCCTATGAACTTATACCTTGAGATTTTAAGAGGGATCTTCGACACATGCTAATCATATGTACAGCTCTTGCAAGGAAATCCTAGGGATCTTTTAATGGCATTTGCAAATCTGGTTAATTTCTGTCCCTACACTTGGAGTGTGGGAAAGTAGCCGGCGTTTAGCTGTTTCAGCGAACAAAGTTTCCGTTGAATTAATTAACTAGAGCGAGTGGAATGGATCAGGAAATAAGAGAATATTTTAGAATGATATTACTTTGGGCTAAATTAAGATAAGCTTGGAAGTTAATTAGGACTAAAATTAAGAGTTATATATATATATATATATATATATATATATATATATATATA
>JAOUZG010048550.1:1675397-1688651 GCA_026289955.1 Argiope argentata | reverse complement strand
AAGCATATTATGCCATAATCATGTCATGTGCCTAATAAGCACAATATAAAAAAATCATGCCATGTGCCTAATAAGCACAATATGAAAAAAATCATGCCGTGTTCCTAATAAGCATATTATGCCATAATCATGTCATTTATCTAATAAACACAATATGCTATAATCATGTCATGTGCCTAATAAGCACAATATGAAAAAAAATCATGCCATGTGCCTAATAAGCATAATATGAAAAAAATGCCATGTGCCTAATAAGCACAATATGAAAAAAATCATGCCGTGTTCCTAATAAGCATATTATGCCATAATCATGTCATTTATCTAATAAACACAATATGCCATAATCATGTCATGTGCCTAATAAGCACAATATGAAAAAAATCATGCCATGTACCTAATAAGCATATTATGCCATAATCATGCCATTTACCTAATAATAATCTTTCATAAGTATGCCATGTACCTACTACACATAACATTGATAACCATAAAAAGCTACTCAGATCAGCCCCGAATTCACACGGAATATAACATTGATAAATCAAGCAGAAGAAAAAATACTGAGATCAAAATGTCTTATTTTTGTTGCTTTATTTCTACTCTTTTTAAATTAAAAAATAATAAACAATTTCATTGCTTCTGTATTTTATTTATTTTTATGCACGTCCGCATTGAGTTACAATTTATGAAATACTGTCCCTCATTCCTCTAATTCGTAACTTTGGTTGACGTTCAGAAAGCTTTATCACATTAGAACAATCGTTTTTTTATTCTTCCGAAAAACCAGAATCTGCATTTATGCATGTCTGGTTCATGCATTTATTATTTTTAACCACCTTTTATGATCAGTAGATTCAACAAGATTAATAGTCAATAATTTTTTTTAATTAAATATTTTTTGAATTTTGATGTTCATGAATTTTAAGCAAAATATTTTATATTTTTACAAATCTCTGCAATTATATAATTCATACTATTTTAGAAGTCTTGCAACTTTAATAACGACTTTATCAACACCTTCTATCATTTTTTAAAATTCCCATTTTTTTTAAATTTGCATTATCGTTCGTGTTATGTTCAGAATTCTAACGATTTTTATTAGAAAATATATTTAAAATATATATATTTCCCAATATACTTTTTTAAATATAGGAAAAGAGTGTTTGCACAGAAAAAACACTCATATCGCTGGAATGATGAAGTTTTAAATTTTAAAACAATCCAAAAATCAGTTTTTTTTCCTAAACTGTTTTGGAAAGTAATCTCTAACAAAACAAAGTTTTATTTTTAGTTTAATTTATAATTATAACTTCAAAAAATAACATTCCTAAGTTCACAATTCCATTATGCCATTTATATATGTGCCAAGTGCGATAACCCCGACTACATTTTCCCCATAATGTGCATTTTATTTCATATTTTATAAATTTTATTAATTAATTCAAAAATATGATATTAAAATATGATATTAAATCCCTAAAATAACTATCCCCCTTTAACTATCATATCTTTTTTTATCATATATCGCAATATGATATTAAAATAGCTGTTAGCTGATAAATTCATTATATATGCTCTAAAGAGAAAAGTGAAAAAAAAATAATATGAAAAAAAAAAAAAACGCTGAAATATTTCTTCTTCAAATTCTTAATTTCCATTAAAGATTATTCAAATACTATTAATTTTTTTCCTTATTGGATGCAAGGATTTTAAGAAACTTGAAAAAAAAATCTTAGCTTTTCAAAACGAATTACTTTTTCTCTAGATAATATAATAGGTGGAAATTTTAATATATTCTTTGAAGAAGAAATAAAATGTAAAATTTTCTCAGAGAAAACATGCATATTTTATGAGTTTTCATTTGCACTTTTGATTTTGTTTTCATTTCTTGTTTATGTTTCAAATCGGATAAAATAATATAATGAGTTTAGATTACATAAAAGCTCTTTTTTTTTAAAAAAAAAAACTGAGCATTAATTTTAATAAATCAGGAAAAAAGGGAAATGACAGATATAAAAAATGATTTGAAATATTAATATACTTTTATAATCTGGAATAAAATTGAATTTCTTTACAGCGACAGTAATTAAAAGATATTACTTTATAAAAGTTCATTAATCAATTTTTGTTTAATATCAATGACATAAAGTAAGTTCTAGAAATCTGAAATATATTATTTTCTTTTTTTTCCTTTACATTTCAAACGATTATTATTTCATTGTATGATAGATCTTTATCGTACGATTTCGCTTTAGCAAATGCTCGAAAATTATCAAATGAATCAAAAAATGTATTCCTCTCTTTAAAAATGAAGTAAATAAAAATGCGATAATTTGAAAATAATTGCATTTAATTATGTGAGAAATTGATTTCTGAATTTTTTCCAACTGTAACCATAATTTCTTAATTAAATGTGATTAAACTGAAAGTGAAACTTCACTTTAACAATAAAAAAAGAGAAAAATAGAGTATTAAATCTAACGCCTTTTATAATTCTGATATAATAGTGGAAATTAAAAAGCAACGATACCAGTAAGTACGCACTTTGCTCGTCAAGATGTATATTCCAACATTTTTTCACTAGTGGTAATAATTTCCTGAACATTAAAAAAAATTCTTACTACATTATAAGATTTTTTTTTCATTCATTTTCGGTATATAAAATGTATTGTAAAATTAAATACGTTATCTATACATAGTATAAATGAAGTCTCCTGAAAGTGTCTGTATGTTGGAACCACAAAAAATCGAGAAATCTCAAACGGATATTGGGGGTATTTATACCATTTTGTAGAGCATTTATTGGGAAAGGTTTTAGTACATTAAAGTCGTATCAAAATAAAAAGGGGAGTTTTATAATTGCGATTTTAATTTATTTGCTCATGCGCAAAAACCTCAAACTGCATATGCGCAAATAGAAAGAGCTGTGGTATGCACATGCGTTACATTTCTTTGTTTACGTCTGATTTTAAACGGCGATTCAAATCTCATTATGTCGAAAAGATGGAAATCCAACCTCGAAATGATCGCCCATGTTTTGTCTTCGGACATATAATATTTTTAACCTTCGTAACAGTCTAAACATTTCCGAATGTGTGCTGTAAAAAGGGTTTTGTAGCTATTTTTGATAATTTCTAAACGTAGTTTTATGCTTGTTTGAAGGTTACGTAACATGCCCGCTTTATATCGGGTGGGGGCTAGATTTAAGTTTAAAGCTAATTTATCTTCTTGGATGCTATGCAACGGGCAAAGCCGTGCGGGTACTGATAGCTAAATAATTCAAACTGCAGTTGAATTATTTAACTATCATATAAATAGCAGTTATAACTATTAAATAATAGCAGTTGAATTATTATTTAATTTTTAATTGAATTAATCTACGAAAAAGTTTCAAAATAGTTAAAAATATCAAAAAAATAATAAATTGAAACGGACAATTTTTAATAAACCATGTATTTTTGGTTTATACATTGCGATTTGCAATTTGTATAAACTATTTAAATTACTTTAATAAATTAATTTTAATTTTTCAAATTCATTTTTACTTCATTACTATTGTTATATTAGAGCATAAATGTTTTAATAATAAAATTTTGCAATAATCTAGTCTTATTAAACCACTGGGCTCTCCTGATTTGATAAGAAAATTGTCCTGGAGGTGATTTCTTTATCAAAGTTGAAAGAAAAAAAAAGATTTATATAAAGTAAGTACGGCAAACGAAGAATGAAAAGGCAGCACATTATGATTGTGAATAAAATTTTGCAAGTCTTTTTTTTTTTGAAAGAAAGAACTCATGAGAAAAACGTGTTTTATGTTGAAATGAGCTTCCTTTTTTTGAAAAGTCTAGTTTCGGGAAAAGTTTGCAATAAGTTCTGGCGCAGAAAATGAAAAAGCTTGGACTTAAAAGTTCTTTCCACTTTTTCCTTTTCCAACCACACTCTCTTTTCTTGTTTCGAAAGATTTTAGAGCTAAACAGTGAAGATCTCACACAGTCAAATTTCATTTTTTTAAGTCTTGGTTTCTGCGAGATATAAATTATGTTAATATTTCTTGAATTTTAACTGAAAAATATTTTGAGAGAGTATTTCAAGTCTAAAATGTATTATTAAAATTCCGAAGAATATTCATTAGATTAAAAGTTGAAACAGAAAATACAAACGATTAATTCCTGTCATATAATTGAACAAATGAAAAAAAAAAATGTTTTATTTTCATTGCTCAAATCTTTTAATTTCAATTCGTTTTATCTATTCTTTTTTCAGAAATGATTCATGAGAATAAAAAATTTCAGATTTTGAGATTTACAGCAACTGGAAATTGATAAGTTAGGCAGAATTTTAATCCTAAAATGTTTTGATAAATGATAAAGAATATTTATTCGAATGAAAGTTAAAGCAGAAATCGCAAACGATTAATTCATGTCATAGAAGAAAAGAAATGCAATAAAAGTAAATGTTTTTATTTTCATTGCTTAAATGGTTTCATCTCAATTCTTTTACTTATTCTTGTTTTAAAAATAATCCACCAAATTAGAAAATTTCAAATTTTCATATATATATATAAAGCAATTTTTTTTGTATTATGTAATAGAACAAAAATATATCATACTAGAATTTTATTAGAACAAAACAAAAAACGATTGCAATAATTTCTCTTTGTTATTTATTCAGTTGTCAAATTCGGTTGAAAATAAGTCGATTTTAAAAATTTGTTCTCATCTAGATCTAGCGAATTTTATCACGAAAAGAAGTAAATTCAGGAATAAAATGTTTAGCTCAGTGTTTTAAAGAAAATATGTAACCTGCTTTTATTTTTATATAAATTTATTTCAAAAGACATTTTTCTTTAAAGTGATTTTCAAAGAATTCTTTACTGTTATTTATGTACTGTGCAAAAAGGAATACAGAGTATTTTTTAATTGAATTGGTTTGGAATTCTATTCATAAGAATAACCTTTTCTCAGATAAATTAAAAAATCTCGAATAAAAATTAAAAAAGCAAAAAGGGTGACCAAACTTCAAATAGCCAAGAAACACCAGATCATTTTTATATGTATTCAAGAATTCGAAAATGTCTAAGATTTCAGATAAATATCTCGATTTGTCCCAATTTTATTTTTAAAAAATTCATGTAGAAAATTAAACAAAAATAATGCTTTCAAAAGTTAAAATTAGAAATAGAAATTTTAATATAGAGCAAAGTAAGATGCAATTTTCCTTTTTAATGTTTTGTAGATCTGATTAGTGATCAGACTTTGAAAAGACAGTGATCATAGTTTTGACATTAAAATGTTTTACGAATTCGAAGTTTTGTTTTAATAATAATTTTTATACTACTGAAATTAAAAAAAATATTTTTGATATTCACAAATTTTTAAAAAAATACTGCTTTTGAAACATTTTGGCTCCAATTTTTTTCCATAGAATAAGATTTTACTCATGTTATCATTTTAGATATATCATCTTAATGAAAAAAAGTAAATATTACAGCAAAACGTATTTCTGATTCTTGAATTATTTATGCTTTCTAATCTTTTAAAACATCTAAAAATTAAAAAAAAGTATTTCATTATTTTTATACCGACTTGTTTACATATTTTTTTGGATTTTGTCCAATTTTATTCAATTTCCGCGTTTCTAGTTATTTTCAAATTAAATAACCGGGTTTTAAAGTGTCCCCAATTGAATTCTGGGTAATCAGGTCATTTTAATGACAAGGAGATCTGTCAAAAAAAAAATTGAGTTTTGCATTCGAAATCCATATCTTCTTAATTTCAAAAATTTAATTCCTTAAATTGTATGAACTAGAAAAAAACTGCTTTTGTAGCCTGAGATGAATACATATATGTATTCAATTTTTTTATTCATTTAAGCTAATATTTTAAATTCCTTATAAGTTTTTATAAAATTAGAAAAAGAAGAAGAAAATTTTGTCTTTTAGATTACAAGTAAAATAAATCTGATAAATCCAAGATTTCTTATGTGATGGCTTTATAATAAATATGATTGTTTCTAACGCTAATAAAGATTACTATTCTTATATTCCCTCAATATTGTTCAAAATACTCATTATATATAGAAAAATTCAATAAGGACTCAGTGCAAAACTGTCATCAGGAAGATTAAGAGCAAAAACAGATAAGTTCTGAAAAAAAAAATGAAACCTTACTGGATCAAAGATAAACACAATTAAAAAAAATTCTACAGAGTATTAACAATAGTCTCGACAAAAACAGTTCATCAAAAAAATGAGTCATCAAGATGTTTACACAGTTTGATCCATTGATATTTTTAGATTTAATTATTTTAGAATAAAGGATAAACACTAAATTGACATAATAAAAATAATTTTAAAAATCAGGTTGTAAATGAAGCGATTTCATATCCTAAAAAATGAGTTCAATTAAAATCTTTGTTTTAACAAAAAATCAAACGATATACACTTTAAGCAATAACTCTTTTAAGTTTAAAAAATGATTTTTTATTGGTAAAAATTCAATATTATTTTCCGAATAAATAATTTTTTAAGATAAGAAAGAAACAAAAAATTGGTTTGCAAAGAAAATTTGCAATTATCATATTTAAGATTAATATAATTTTAAAAATAAAATATCATTTATATAAAAAATATAAATATTTTAGAAATAGATTCGCTTCGCTTCGTGCCATATTAATAAACGTTTTATCATATTCAACAAGTTGTGAAAAATAAATTTTTTTGCTCTCATAAAATTTTATTTTTAAATAATAAAAACACATTTTCTTACCGTGCTTGATAAGCTGAACGAAAAAAACGCATCAGGTTCCAACGGGAATCCATGCACTAATCCACAGTCCATTCGTAGCACTCGGAACAAAAATTGTAGTGTTCTAACCTCTAACGCAAAAATTCCTTCCATTCATCTTGCACGCAACCGGAGTTCATCACCGCTTTTGTTTATTTCCTTCTTTTATTTCTCTATCAAGAGTTGTCAAAATTGATTCACTCAGCAATCTAATTTCGTCACGGTTGCAGATAAATAACGGGCGCTGATTGATCTAAACGAATTTACGAGTTCATTTTTCCTTCTTTCTTGAGCAGACGACTTTTTTTCATTTGTTCGTAACGACGGAAAATTAAATATTTTTTTTAAAAAAAATTAGAAGCAAACGATTCTGATTTGTTTTCTTTTTTTCCTGTTTCGACAGAATAAAAAATAAAAAAAACGAAATAATGACAAATTATATTCTGATGTCAATTCAAAGAAAATAAAGCATTCGTAAAGAATATTATTTTTGATGCTTTTTTTTAATGTTTTCAGGAAATAAAAATAATTAATTCCTGACGAAATTTTTTGATTTATTATCTTGTTATATTATTGTAAAAGACAGTAATTTAAAACATGTATTTTACACAAATTGTATTCGTGTTCCATGCAATGATATCACGTCACTTAAAAAAAATAATCCAAAATTCGTTCGGAATAATACTTTTTCCCCGATGTGAGCGGCGTTCGGCGGGAGGAGGATTTTCGACGCTCCGGGCCCAAGAATCGTCACGGACACAAGTGAGGAAGATTCGGAAGATGAATGTGCATGCTACACCTCACACACGCCTTCTGCTCATGCGCATTGGAGGGATGCGGACAGATGTGGGGACTTGCCATTCATTGCGAATTGATGAGACATGCTTTAATGCGTAATGAATGATCCCTTTCCGTAAAGGCGGGAAACTATTTTAAGCCTAATGCTCGCAGAAGATAGCGGAAAGTGCTTTACTAGCAGGAGAACAGTGAGGCACTTAGTGCACGGGGGTTAACAGAGGGATCACTGCATGGGCCTGGACAAGAGCCAAAATAGGTTTCGCGGAAATAAACAAGGCCCAAGTGTGATTATTGTAATTCCATGGAAATTTCTGCGAGATAAACACTAGGAATTATTGACTATAGTTCATGCATTTGCAACTCGGAATTCAAGTTTAGGGGCGTTTCTCAATTAAAGCGGTTAATTAATCCGAGTCAAATATAATAGAAGAATGTTGGTTTTAAACAAATCTGCTATAAATTGTTAATTCATTGATTAATGCCAGTTTCTCGGTTAAATCATAAAGTAGAAATTTCGGCGAATTATTTCATCCAATCCACAAGATGATTTTCACTTTTTCGAGAATGAAGCTTATGTGAAATTAATGAAATAAATAAATTTTTTTATTAATTTCTCATAAGAATAAAAGATAATAAAATTTTCTCCCTATATTTTAATAAATCTTGTAATTATATATTCTTTATTTGATAGAAACAAATATATTATCAGAAAAATGCATGAGATTTATTTTTTCATGTGTATATGAATATAAATTATACAAACTGCAATAAGTTAGATGAATGTGAATTCGTATAGGATGCTTATAATGCAATTGTGTAACTTTGAATTAAATTTTAGACAAGATCCATCAATCTAGAGACAATCTAGTGGTATGTTTCTGTCATCACGATAATATAGAAAGGGAAAAAATGTAGACAATTTTTACTAAAAAAAATCTATAATTAAAAATGTTGTTATCATGTGAGAATATTATTATTTTTTAAGTCAATGTTTGCCTTAATTAATTCAAGTTTAACCAGTTTAAACCGGTTTAAAATCGGTTACATCTCTCTTTCTTTATATATACATACATAATTTTTTAAAACTTTCAATTTCAATTTTTTAAACTGGAAAACAAAGTTTTGGAGTTCGACCGATTTTGAGATGGGGGAAAAACCACATTTCGTTTTTATAACTATCGACTCATACGCACTCGTGATTGATTCAAACCGGTTCAAACTGGTTATTGACTTAAATTAATTAAGACAATTCGTAAGAATTCAGAAAAAAGAATAATTTGGAAACCAAGTTGTAAATTTAGTTGACGACAAATTGTCAAATGTGACAACCTTCTGTATTACTTTCTAATAACCCTAAAAGTGAAAAATTGGTCCCTAAAAAGCGATGAATCGCCAATTTGTTGCTTACGCATTTTGAAGCTTCAAAAACCTCAACATAAAACAACATCATATTCTCACATGATAATGATAGGTACATATTGAGGTTTAAATTTTGAAGGAAAATTTACAATGGAGTGGTTCAAATTTGAAAAATTAGACTCACTTTCATTCTTTATGTAACGAAACTAAACAATTTTTAAAAGACTTATTTTGACATGCTTTGTGTGGATATCACTTAATTTAAATATTATAATGGGCTCTTAATTAGAATCATGTCAGGACATGATGTTATATTGGGAATGAAAGTCAACAGAAATCCGAAAAGCGAAAAATTTAAATTTTATTATCTGAACGAGCATTTTTAAAAAATCAGCTTTTAATAACGGGTTGCCATTGCATTTGCAAAAGCTCTGATTTAAAAAAATTAAGTCAATGACTACAACAAATGAAACCTAGAAAAATGTCATTTTGAGCACTTGATTATATGAAATGAAATAAATAGGAAATGCGATATTTTTTAAAAACAATAAGCGCGAGACAAAGTTTTTTTGGGTCGTTTGCAATACTAAAGTGACTCATTCAATGAAACAATCAAAATGAATAAAAATATAATTTAACTCGCACGAGCACGTGGTGCTTGGCCGATCAAGACATGATGTTCTGACATGATACATTGAAATATGCATAGCAGATTTCATTCTAATCTTTATTTTTTATCATGCCAGAACATGATGTTGTTTTGGGGATGAGATTTTTAGAATGAACAAAAATCGTCGATGAAAAATTGAAATTTTATTACTAGCACGAGCATCTAAAAAAAAATCGGCTTTTAATAACGCGTTCCCATCGCATTTACAGAAGCTCTGATTTAAAAAAATAATTTAGTGAAAGGACATTAATGAAATGTCCTTTTGTAGCAACGGATTGTATGAAATGAAATAAATAAGAAATGTGATATTTCTTTAAACAATCAATGCGAGACAAAGTTTCTTTTTTTGGATCGTTGGCAATACTAAAGTGACTCATTCGATGAAACCATTAAAATGAATAAAAATATAATTTAACTTGCGCGAGCACGTGGTGCTTGGCCATTCAAGAAATTATATTCTGACTTGATACATTGAAATATGCACAGCAGATTTTATTTTATTACATTTCTTTTTTTTCTTATGACTAGCAAAGTAAAAAAAATATGTACCTTTCCCTGTGTTTATTTACAAGATATTACGACTGAGTTATCAGTCAGCTTTTGCAAATGATGCATTCTATTTAATAATTCTTTAACAAGTTAAGTCTAAACAACGGGTCTATTTTAAGTAAAATAATTAAACCAAAAACATTTAACAACAATTAATATTTAAAACCTGTTAGTAGTCATTTTTAAATGATAAAAAAACTAAAGTTTCAAAAATCATAAAATCTGATTGGTTCACATCTTTTTCGTAATTAAAATTCTTTTTCATTTCGATTCATAAAAAAAAGTGTTCTTTAATCGCATGTGAAAACAACCATTCTGAGAACTAACTATTCTTCAAATAAAGAATTGAAAAATATTTTGTTCCGTTTCCACTTCAATTTTTCCTTTCTGCTTACATACTCAATTTTTCAATTCAATTTTCTTGTAGAGGTACCAATCGATTTACCTCGATTTAAGGAACTCTATCGATAAAAAAGTGTTTTTCGATGCTTGGTTTTTAACTACTTTGCAGTGCAATAATATATGAAAGAATAATCCATTCATTCCAAAAAAAAATTTGCAGCTGTTGAATATTTATCTTTTAAACTGTTTTTTTAGATCATTTTTTCCTTTATTTTTAATTCTGTTTTTTCGTTTATCTAGTGAACTGTCAATAGATTGTCCTAAAATATTATAAATTGAAAATTTAGACAAATAATATAAGAACATCATTTTTTATTCCATTGTATGAATTAAAAAAAATTATTTGACTATATTTGTTTCATATTTGCAAAGATGGAATTTCTCAATTTTCTATTCACTTTAAAATACGGCAATATTTTTTGTGCGTCCTTGATGTTATTTTAACACTCTCAGATCTTAATTATCAGAAAACACATAAATTTAATTAATTTTTAAAAATGACGCACTTCTACATTAGCGACAAATTAATTTAAAGATGCAGATGACGAAGAATTACAAATTAATTACAAAGAGAGGTAAATGAAATTTTGATTCCATACTAATGTCACCATCTGGTGTCAAGTCAGTGAAACAAATCGTCTGAGGATTAAAAATTGGATTATTTAAAATAAAATAAATTTTTGCTTTCTATCTTGGTACTACAATTTTCTATTCACTTTAAAATACGGCCAAAAACTTTTGTGCTCCATTGATGTTATTTTAAAATTCTCAGATCTTAATTATCAGATAACGCATAAATTTAATTAATTTTTAAAAATGATGCACTTCTACATTAGAGACAAATTAATTTAAAGTTGCAGTTGGAAGAGAATTACAAATTAAATACAAAGAGAGGTAAATGAAATTTTGATTCCATACTAATGTCGCCATCTAGTGTCAGGTCAGTGAAACAAATCGTCTGAAGATCAAAAAGTGGATTAATTAGAATAAAATAAATTTTTGCTGTCGATCTTGCTACTAGAGATAATATATATTTTAAATATAATTTTATAGATTTTTTTGGATAAGAATGTTGACCTAAATTAACATGTTTTTTCTTCTTCTTTTGTGTAGCTATTGTATTCATAATGTTTGCTTCAAAAGCTATAAATATACCATTCATTTGAGCGTTTATATCTTGTATCTATATACACATGCAATATTATTTCTGCGCATGCTCTAACTATTTGCCGTCTTATAACTGACCGAGTGTAAACCTGGTATAAAAAAAGAAATTTCGTTATATTTCTGCTTTCTCCTAGAAGCTTACAATAAATAAATATTTAAAATTAATTTACATTTTCGAGTTCGTTTTTGGTTACCGATTAGTGTTTATTTTTGTTGGTCTTTATTCTCATTTTCCTTCATACATAATTTTTCTTAAAATTTATTTAAAAATTGTTACATCTAATATATGAAAATACTTGTTTTATACGCAGTGTTATAAATTGCAAAATGCAAACATTGCTCTGGCATTGACACACTTTATTAAAGTTCTTTTAATATAATTATTCTTATTCTAAAGTATACAAATATTTTTATTATATAAATTGAAGCTTCTTTTTATTTGGAGTCATTCTGATATGTTAAAGAGATGCTATTTATAGCTTATAATAACTATATATAAATTATGATATCAGGATATATCGAAATATATCGATATATCGCGATTAAGGAGGTCCATCATTATAGCTCGTCTTCCTCGTATTCTAGAATTCCCGGGTTCGAGTCCCGGTTCGGTACCTCTATGCCAGGACGCCAGCTTGTTGTCATGTATCATTTGATAATGAATAATCGTCTTTGGTGACGGACTGATGAGTAATTTCTTTCTAAGAACTTGAATTTCTTATTTCCTTAATAAAGTTCCTTTATCAAAATCTTGAAATTATTAAATCTATATTGTTTTAATTACCCTATATCTAATCTATTTATCATGTAACTTCCTGTTGGTCTGTTGTTGTTATCAATGATATACTAATAGCACTTGCCGAGGCATCAGCGAGTTTGAAGCCTAAAGAAGCGTCTCTTGTTTTGAAGTAGCGCCAATTGGTGTCAAGAGTACGACTTGGCTACACACTCACCACATTTGCTTGTACAGCCCCTTTTTACAGGGGGGGGGGGTCATTCATACACCATACGGATAGAACATAGAAGAACGCCGGCTTTCTGAAACAAAGGTAGTGCGTCTTCCTCGTGTTCTGGAGGTCCCGGTTCGGGCATGGTTGTTCTTCTGTGTGCTCTCTGTGAGCTCTGTGTGCCCCCCGTAAAAAAGGGGCTGTGCAAGCGAATGTGGTGAGTGTGTAACTAAATAGTACTCTTGGCCCTAGTTGACGCTACTTCAAAAGCAAGAGACGCTCCTTTCGGCTTAAATCTGCCGGTGTATCAGCGAGGGGCTTGCCCATAGGCAAGTGCCATAAGTAACAACAACACAAAGAAATATGGGATTAAATAAAGTTCAAAGAGACAGGATGTAGTGACTCGAGCTTTCTATACTTCTTTAGAAAAGTCACATACTCAAATAAAATACAGCACACAGACTTTTCTTTAAATATCTATTCTAAATCCAAGCAAAAGCAGAAGACACCCTTCTCCGTCCGCTACACAAGCTCTTCTCTTCTCTCCTTACAAAAAAAAAAAAAAAAAAACAAAAAA
>JAOUZG010048550.1:1663383-1673449 GCA_026289955.1 Argiope argentata | reverse complement strand
AATTCTTAAACAAGCTGTCTGAGCTAATGGATTTTCTTTTATTCGAATTGTTTCGATATTTACTTCAATCGACATTATCCCCTATTCTATGGCGAATCACGTATTTCGAATAGATTATACCATCAACTCTAAAACCTTTTTCTATGAAGATAAAAAGTTTATACTTTTCCTATTTAAGCGAATATTTCTCCTTCCGATAGTTTACTAAAAAGAAGCATCTATTCGAGTTGTTGCGAAACAATAATAAGTAGTTTTAACGCAGACGATAATGATATTCTTTCTGTTCTTCTAGAATTATTTTTTATTTATTATTCTTGCAGTTTAAAAAGAATAAATAACATCACGTGGTATGAAAGCAGTTTGTCTCGAATGCGTGGAAAAGCTTTTAGGTGTATCGTAACATCAATTAAAATATTCCTTGAGACTAAATGAAAATATATTATCTGAGATGCAAAAGATTCTGAAGGGAAAAATAAATGTTAAATAGCCTAAAAGCAGGAAACAAATCATTACTCAAGTCCAGCGATTATAGATGACTATAAAAACGATGTATAAACAGTTTAAAGACCAGTAAAGACTAAAGGATGTATATTTGGATTTTACACTCAGATAAATTTTTAAAAAGTTTTTGATTTATTGTTGCTTTACGTGAAAGAAATTTGTAGGGATTTTTTTAAATGCAAGTAGAGGTTAATTTTTGAAAAGAAAAAAAAAGTCATTCTCAAGAGTTAAATAAATCTTGGTAATCGACTCTTACCTGTTAAGTTCTTCTCATAAATATTCTTGGAAAAAAGCTTGTTGAATAGTTTAGAAATTGAATAAAATATCTTAACGTTAAAGTTATAAAAAATAAAAGTTGATCGACTATTTTAAGCATCGAAAAATAATTGGGGTAATGACTGTTTAATGAACAAAATAAAGAGTAAAATTTTTCAATTTCGATATAAAGGTTCATCTGACTTTAAGAAAAAAAAGCAAAGAAATAATAACTTTGACCAACAAAAATAAAAATAATTTCTCTCAGCTCATTAAAATGGAATTTAAAATGGATTTTCGAATCGTAAGTTTGCTATACTTAGAGGATATAGTAATGGTTTTAATAAAGAAGCTATTTTATTTTTTAAAGTTAAATAATTAAAAACACAATTAAAATTTATTATTTTTTAAATATTCTTTTCATGAATGAAAACATATATTTTATTTAATAACTCAATAAATAACAAAAGTAATATCATACAAAGAAGAAGGTACAATATAATAAGAACTATATTAGAGTTAAAATATTAAAATGAAAACTATAATTACTAAAAAAACTGAATTAGAGTAAAACCAATTCTGAACAGACAGTTTTGTCTTTAATTTTAGATGTAATATATATTGTTTTAGTAGACGATGCCAAATTAAATAATTACTATGTATTTTACTTTTTTTTTAAATTTCTCGCCTGAATTTAGCTTTTGATTTAGAGTTTTAAGAAAAACTCTTCTCACCAGGGCCTGTTTAAGCCTTTTAGGGGCTCCTAGAAGATGGAAAACATGAGGCTCTTTTTCTCTTCCAAACTTTGGCAGTCAAATATTCTTTATTAATATTAATTTAATATTCATATAAGCTTTTAAGTAGTCATTTTTGATGAACTGAAATAGAAAATTCTAACTGTAGATGACTTTCTAGAAAAAGTTGGTTTTAGTATTAAAAAATGTATAAAATGTATATGTATAAAAATGTATAAAATGTATATGTATAAAAAATGTATAAAATGTATGTATGTATATGTATAAAATGTATAAAAATATAATGTATAAAAAATATAATGTATAAAAAATGTATAAAAAATATGCACTGCTTTAAAATCTGAAGGCAATTTTAAACAAATTAGTAGAAAAACAAGATGAGTTTTTTTACTACAATCTAAATAATATTTGTTAAGAGGATAAAATCAAAAAAGGACAAAATAAAAATAAGGAATGCTTACAAAACCCAAGGATCTAAAAGCTTAAATCTGTGAGTCATGAGAAAACGTGAAAACGGTGTAAGGTAAGGCACTTAATACACACACACGCAGGCACGCACACACACACACACACACAGGCACGCACACGCACACACATAATTATAAAAACCAATATAAAAAAACTGAAAAGGCCAACATGCGGGGTTTGGACAACAACTCGTCCGATTCAGGGCGAGACCTCTGAAAACATGCAAGATGCTGGATAAAAGATAGTGGACACTCCATAAGAATGTGCAAAACGGACATAGGACTATTACACATTGAGCAAAAAGGTTCTCTGTCCCCCATCAACAAATTCGGTTTAGAACGTAGGGTATGCCGGCGTCCAAGCATAGGGGTAGCGCATCTTCCCCGAGAGTTGGACATCCCAGGTTCGAGTCCTGGTTCAGGGATTATTGTTCTTCTGTGTTCTATCTGTAAGATGTATGAATGTGCCCCCCCCGTAAAAAAGGGGCTGTGCAAGCGATTGTGATGAGTGTGTAGCTAAAGCCATACTCTTGGTACTAGTTGGCGCAACTTCAAAACAAGAGAAGCTCCTTTAGGCTTAAAACTCACTGATGCCTTGGCGAAGCTTGTCCATGGCAAGTGCCACTAATAACAAAAACAACATAGGGTATTTATAAGAAATTTCAGACTCTATTGTTTGGATAAAAAATTAAATGAGGTAAGAAAATCGAAATATATACGAAAATGATAACATTAAAAAAACATTAGACACGATTAAAGATCAATTACTCTTTCATTTGTAAAAACACCGAAGGACGTTTTATCGAAATGTAAGGTTGTTATAAGAAACCTTCGCGCAGGAGATAAAAGAACTGTTAAAAATGTTGATATGCCTCAGAAATTACACCAGTCGATAAATCGAATATTATCCTTATTGATTCTGCGATTTCTTTTGTTAATCACAATGAAAGAGGACACCAGACAGACATGTTTGTCTGACAGTTAAGAGGTATTTTCGCTGTGCTAATATTAACTCGTATCTGTCCAACTATTGGTTTACCTCTTAGTTCTGCCAATACATCAATAGGAGAATGACAATGGCAGTCTAGTTAGTTAGTGTTTTTTTTTCAGTTTCATAAATATTTTCTTTTGTTGGATACATTTCTACTTGACAACATAAAGAATATAAGAGAATTTAGAGGAGAAAATTGCTCGATGTGAACAAACATTTAATGCTTTTCAGGTAGATTCCTAAAGGAAGACTATTATAATGGTTCTCATGACAAGACGAAGGGAAAATTTCTTTCAATTCTTCATGGTCCCAGACCAAAATCGTTCCTCTTTCAGAAGTTTATATATATGTTACCGTTAAAGTATATAATGCAGTTATTTTATAGAATGCCCAGTTATTCCATGAAATAACTGATCGTTTCCGTTAAAGTGTAAAACTCTCTTGTATTTCATGGTTTAACTAGTTATTTCATAGAATAACGATCTGCAGCCCGTTTAAGTGTAAAATAAGCTATATCATATCTATATCATATACCTCAAAGTTTAGCTACTGGTGAGGGATTTAAAAAATGTTCGTCTAAAACCCAGTGTGTCAACAAAAATGTTTTTGTTTAAGAAATAATGTTTTTGTAATTCCAAGTGCCATGTTAGTAATCCTTGTTGTAACAAGTGATTTTATGGTACATTCCCATAAATACCATTTATACGCTGCATAAATTAGATAAATTACCTCTTTTTCATTTTAGTTGTCTATCATTAGTTTCTTTATAGAATAATTAGTTATTTCATTTTAGATAAATTGTTTATTTTGCACTTTAACTGTCTCTCATTAGTTAATTTATAGAATACCTAGTTATAGAATAACTAGTTAAAGTGTCAAATTAATAACATATTACACACTTAAACGGAAGCGATCAGTTTTTTCATGGAATAACTAGGTATTCTATAAATTAACTGCATTATATACATTAACGGTAACACACACACACACTACATTTTTTATATAGCACGATAAATAATTCCATATTTAGTATGAAACAAATTTAATATTTTTATAGTTTTGGTTTTTATAGGTAAAGAAAATGTATACAGTGCCTCTATAAATATCACAGGGACATTTGTATGTTGACGCACTATAAGTTAGACCGCCTTATTTAGAACTGTTCAATTTCTCCCAAATGTGCATTGAAAAATGGGAAAACGCGACTGTGAACGATTTTTTAAGAAAAATGTTAACTAATAAAAAATTAAGTAAGATTTTTACGTTTTTATACGATAACACCTCAAAACTGATTATTCACTTTTAAATTTTAAAAGCTGTATTTTTAATTATGTTAATTATGTAATGTAAAATGTTTTTTTTATAAAGTTTAATAAATTTTAAAAAGAAAAATATTATTTTTTATGTAATAAAAAATCAACCAATTTCAAAAATACCAAACGAAAAACGACAAAAAGATATTGCAGCCAATACATTAATTTTTGCGATTAATTAGATGTTTATCTATATGAATAATCTTCTATTTTAGAGTCACACGTCAACTTTTTTTTTCATCTTCAAAATGCATAATTTCTCAAAAAATCAAAACATACTAAATAAGAATTTGACCAACTGCAAACTAGTGATCCGGACCGCTGATTCTTTAACATCTGCTACCATTCTTCTTTCCAGCGAGAAAATTATGAGTGACAGAAATAAATAAATAAATAAATAAAAAATAAAAGTGCAAACGATTTGATTTCTCGACTGGCTTCCTAGCAGGCGATATATATTTTTAGTTCTGACAGCACATATTAACTTCAACTGCATCCATATTGAATACGACTGAATGCGAATTCTGTGTTCCAAAAAGAATCCCGCCATTCATTCTGATCGAGCATCTGGAAAGCTTTCTATAAAATCGGAAGGTTTTTTCTGGATAGCGAATTCGAATTCTTTTGTGGGGAAGCTTTAAAAAGAGGGTTGTCAACAACTCTTCTATCTCGCTACCACCAAACTCCTCGAAATTACGAAGAAATCTCCATCTCCCATTTAAGAGTTCGGTTCGTAGAATTTCTACTATTATTTCTCACGGCGGAATGGCAACAGTTACTTTAACTTTCGCGCGCTTATTGCGCTGGAACAAAGGAAAAGAACAAATCGAAGTGGATGACGGGGGAAAGGGGATTCTTTTGATTGACCGAAGGGTTAGAAAGAAGTGGATGGGAGACGGGGGTGGGGGAAGAAGAGGGAGGTTAAAGAATATTAGAACTTTTCCGAAAACAAACGCATTGAAAAGGGTTCGTCAAGAGATTTGGTTTCGCTTCGGTGGTGTTCGTGCGAAACAAAACGGAAGTTTTGGTTGAAAGGGGGAAAAAAAATTCTTGTAAAACAAAGGGATATAATTTGAAGAGAGATTCGCTTAGAGAGGAAGGAACCCTTTGAAGGAAAGAAGCGGTGGTGTTTGAAGAAATGTTTTTTTCGGAGAAATCTTCCAAGCTTCGATTGAGAATTTGTCGAGTTAACGAAGAGTGTAATGACGTCTGGGAAATTACTACTGAAAAGGTTGCCTTAAAATTTCCTTTTAAACATTTTAAATACATTAAAAGGTGGCTGTCTTGTAATCAAATACTTTAAATTAATCTAACAAAAAGTAAATTCAACGACTGAAATTATATTAAGGGAAAACATTTTCGAAAATGATTCTAGATCCATTTCCAGAATAGACTGTTTGAATAGTATTTAATTTCGTAAAGACAGTTGCTTCATTTCCAAAAAAGAAAACGATTTAATCTGGCAATTACTTTTATGCTGTGTTGCCTCACAAGATTACTTGATTTATATCTTTATTGAAGAGACTGATATTTAGGCTTTGTTGCCGTTTGAAATTTTATCATGTTTTATTATGTGTTCTGACTAATGGTACTTGCCGTGGACAAGCCTCCACTGAAGCGATCAGCAGAATTTAAGCCTAAGAAATGAGTCTCTTTGTTTTACAAGTAGCGCCATCTAGGGCCAAGAGTACGACTTAGCCACACACACATCACAACCCTTTTTAGGGGGCGGACTACATTCCTGCAAATTCATTCATTCATCTCAGATCGTAATTTAGACTTGGAACAGAGAACGATCACCTCTGACCCCCAGTGGTATTACTCTCGACATGGAAGACTTTGCGACCACGAACAGATTTAACGAGCGCCGGTTGCCACACACTCGGGGAATATTTTGGCCGGCGAGTTTCGAACTCGCAACCTAAGGAGTACGAGTCCAACGCTCTACCAACCATGCCATCCCAGCCCTACGTTTTATTATGAATGGTGGAAATAATGATATTTATTTTCTTGTCGATGAGGAAAATATTCACTGAAATTGAAAAATATAGAAAGGAGGTATAAACAATATTTTTATTTTATATATACTTCTTTAGGGGGTTTATCCTCCGGGGGGAGGCACCTCCAAATGAGGATGAGATGCTTCCGGCATAATGGTTGGATCTCACCACCCTGGAGAAATACATTAATAGGAGGCTTTTCCCATCCATGACGGAACTGACTTCCTACGGGAAGGGTTGTACCGTGGTCTGTGAAAGCCTTTAGGACTCAACCACAGTTCCTGCCAGTGTTGCTGTAGTGGCGGACTGGTTATTCAGCCCTAGTGGTTTAAATCCGTGTGCCTTCGTGGCGGGTCGGAGAGTTTGGTATGACTTATTATATTGTTTTTACGCTAGCTATAACTCTACTGTGACTATAACCTTGGCACTACAAGCAATAAGTTGGCAAAGTTTCATAGCAATCCGAACGGTACAGCAGACAGGCGGCTATATGCTACGATTCCAGATTCGGCATCTTGAGCATGATTGGCTGTTTTAGTCACGTGATTCACTGACGAATTACCACCATGTTTTCAAAATATATGAATCGTTTGCAGCTTGCAATTCTTGCCTCCATATTAAGCTTGCTGACTTTCTGACGCAGAGGTAGCACATCTTCCTCGTGTACTGGGAGTCCCGGGTTCAAGTCCCAGTTTGGGCTTGGTTATTCTAATGTGTGCTACCTGTGAGATGTGTGACTGTGCCCCTCTGTAAAAATGGGTTGTGCAAGCAAATGTGGTGAGTGTGTAGCTAAGTCATGCTCTTGGACCTGGTTGGCGCTACTTGAACAACAAGAGACGCTCCTTTCGGCTTAAATCTGCTGCCATATCAACAGGCGGCTTATAAATAGACAAGTTCCATAAGTAACAACAACATATTATGCCTTAATTCACAAAACCTTTGCATTTGTAAATAGTCGAAAGGTACAAGTTTTTAAATGCAAAACACAGTTGGTTTTACAAAATATTACTTTTATGCATCAATGATATGTAAGTATGAAACACACAATATTAATGAAAATTTTAATTAAAGACATTCACATTTCTGTTATGCTTAAAAATAATCGAAAGCGTATTCAGAATGTCAGAAAATAAGATTGAAAATGACGATGCAAAGGACGATACGTCAGTGAATCACGTGACCAGAGCAGCCATTCATGTTCGAGAGACCAAATCTGAAATTCAAGGATATAACAACCTATATACAGGCAGGGTTAAAATAATGAAGAAACAAAAATTGATTTTTATATATTACATATGAAATTCAGAAGAAAAAAAAGATCGAGATATTTTTATATTCGTTGCGTTTTGTTTTTAGATTAAAGATATGGCAACATAGCAAAACAAATGGCAGCGTAAAATTAGATATTAAACACCATCCGAAATTTATCATTATACTGTTACGAATCTATAATGTAGATAATGTTACGAGCAGGCGAGTATCGCGGCGGCGTTTGGTGAATAGCTTCGCGCCAACCGGGTTGGTTTGGCGAAAGGAATAGTCTGGTAGCCGTTGGATCGTTCGCGGTGTTTTCCGAAGTTTTGCGTGCTTTTGGGCGCTCGCTCGCTCGGCTATATAAGGAACGGGTTGCCATAGATTCGGCTGAGTTTCTTCTGGGAAGAGAAGCGTCTCGCTGGACTAACAGATTTTTTCTTTACTTTCTTGTTTGTTATTAGTGAACTGTGTTTACGTTTGCTGTTAACGTTGTATTATTGAGCTCGCTGTGATTTACTGTTTGCTGTGCTATACGATAGCTGTTTTGCAGTCTGTGTTTATTGTGCGTAAGGGCGTGTATTTACGCTAAAAGTGATTGATAATTGCTAGATTGTATTTATCTGAAATTGTTACTCTATCAATTATCCTGCAAATAACTGTAAATTGCTGTAAATAAATTTGTTTGTGCTGTCCTCAAATAAAGTCCATTCACTCCGAACCCGCTACGCTAAAAACTTAACAATACTCAACACAATTTATATAAGGCTTTAGTGGGACTTTATATAAGTCTTTAGTGGATCTCTATATAAGGCTTTAGTGGGTCTCTATTTAAGGCTTCAGTGGGTCTCTATATAAGGCTTTAGTGGGTCTCTATTTAAGGCTTCAGTGGGTCTCTCTATATAAGGCTTTAGTGGGTCTCTATATAAGGCTTTAGTGGGACTTTATATAAGTCTCTAGTGGATCTCTATATAAGGCTTTGGTGGGTCTCTATTTAAGGCTTCAGTGGGTCTCTATATAAGGCTTTAGTGGGTCTCTATATAAGGCGTGGTGTAGGAAGAAGCAGACAGTGAGTTCGGAGAGTGAACTGTGTATTTGTATTAGCTTGAGAGAACGTCTTTTCTTTTTGTCGTAATTAGCAGATTAAATAGTGATATTTCTCTGTGTATTTGTAGTTTGTATTGTATAAATTTAATACACGCTTCGTAGCCAATAAAGTCTGTACTTTTATCTTCGTATCTTCGTATCTTTCTTGATGAAAATTTTTGTAATATTACGCTTTTTTCAAACAAATGAAGGTCTCTCAAAGGCAATAATATATAATAATTTTTTTTCTTTGACTCTAAAAAACAATCATAAAGTTTGAAAATAGTAATCTCAAATAAATATTTCATTCAATAAACATAGGCGTGGCATAAAAGGTATAACCGTGCTCAGTATCCAGACTCCTTTCAGTAAACGGAATTTTTTCAAATAAACCACTCACTAACGATCTAGCGAAACGGAGTTGGTTATATTAAGAACGAAATAACTATTTACGTTGGACGTGAGTGGAATTGCTAGTCCAAATCATGTTCGGAAATTTCAAAGCAATTCGATTTTCTCGACGACGAGATAGTTTATTTGAAGAAAAGACAGACATTTGAATTGCATTTGAGTGGGGTAATACTCGGAAATTTGGCCCAGTAATTTCCCTGATAAGAATGCTTGTTTTGAAGAGGGTTAAAATGGAGAGATTTGATTTGCGATAAATTGTATAAATTGAGAATTGAGTCCTAATTTGTATAATGAAGGTGTGGTTCTTAAAATATTTGTGACAGAAGTTAAAATGAAATATTTCCTTATTGGTTTGAAAGTTTGTATAAATATTTGCTCAATTTCATTTCGAAAACGATATTTTCACGACTTAAATTTGCCTTTTGACTTTAATAAACTGTAACTGTTATATACTGTTATATAATTCGACTGTTATATATTCTAACTGTGATATAATTCGACATCATTCACGCCAGTAAAATTTGAGATTTGTCAGCGATTTTTCACTATATTCCTGAATTATAAGATTTCAGAAATTTCTTACAATAATGATGATAATACGATGTATTAATATTTTCATAACTTAATTATCAGTCAAAGACATATTAATATTTTCGAAATTTAATTATAAGTCAGTCCATTAATTTTAATTCAGTTTTCATTGAAAACGAAAAGTGCCATCTGGTGGTAAATTTGTTGCAAATAATTGCTACAATTTTTAACATTTATAATAAGAAATTTAGAAATTTATTAAGGATAAAAATGAAAAATAATTGGAAGAAAAAATGAAATCTAAGATCGAAAATTTCAAGTTATCAAGTCAGAACATTATTATTCATTATAGTCATTACTCGTCTGAATGAATTTAAGTCATTTATAAGTTTAAGTTTAAATCGGCTTGAAACAATTACGAGACCTCTATCAAAAGTATATATATATATAGATATATACCGTTGTTTTTTTTTTTTTTTTTTTTTTTTTTTTTTTTTTTTTTTTT